>JAUMHI010000054.1:1711023-1725153 GCA_032359435.1 Enteromius unitaeniatus | reverse complement strand
TGAACAATATAAACACACACACAGGCAAATGCAGTTACTGTACAGGTATTTATTGCACAAACCAATCATAAACAAGCAGTATATATACATTACAAACAAGTTGTGTCATATTCCAAGTCTTCTGAATCCATTCGAAGTCTTTATGCAAAGAAGTGAGTAAAACACATGTTTTTAATCACTAAAAATGATCCTGCTTCGTTAATGCACTGTCATCTCATTCAGAAAACATATCCTGTCCTGTAGCATGACGCAATAGATCACAAGATACACAAGAGCCAATAGTATTTCACAACATCATGACGCATGTAGCTGCATTTTTTGAAATCATGCACAGACTGCAGCAACACAATAGGAAGTACACGGAAGACGGAGACAGCGACCGAATCTGTTACTCTCGCAAATCAATCATTTTGCATCAGAAGACTTGGATTATTATTATCTTTCAAATAAATAATAACAGTGGTTGTATCTGCCTGCTATATCTTGTGTTTTATTGACAGATGGTAGGTTTAGGGGCAGTGTTTGGGTTACGTGCTCATAAATGTATAAATAAAAGCATTTAAATAAGACTGTTTTGACTGTTTACATTGAAAATTCTGATCTCTATCATATTTGCAATGTTTTTACCCAATATATATTTTAATTATAACAATAAAATAAAAAAAAATATATATATATATATATATATATATTGTGCTGGCATATACACGCTAAGAATTTCCTGTTTAAAGCAATAGAGGACCCCTCACGTCAAAACGTGACTGAAAAGGGGAACCTTGAGCCTTAAAAAGCGACACAAAATCCTTTCTCAAAAACAATATCCATTTTGTTGAGCTGGAACTTAAAAAAAAAATGATAAGTCAACCATACAGCTACTGAAACCATGTCAGTTATTAAAAAGTCCATTGATTAATTAATCTTTATAAACATGTCAAAGATAAGCAGAACCTAGAAATATAGCCACTGAATTCCTCCATCTGCAACTCGCTGGAATAAATATTTTTAGTGTCCCTCTTTAAAACAAAAGAGAAAAAATGTAAATTACTGGTCACACCTCTAGATGTAAAAGGCTAATGTTATAACCCCACACACCAAATTGACAGATATTACATCAAAATTAATGGAGCTGCCAAAGCTATGTATAGTGCTGTGGCAGAACTATGGATTTAATCTGGGGGCCTAGTCTCATTAGCCTCTCTCTTTTCTTTGTCCCAGCAAAGTACAGGAAGACTGGCTTCTTCAGGTCATTTTTAATAGTTTTGGGCCCATCACACATCATCATCCCTGGATTGCATGTCAGGAACATCTGTGTCCCCCCTCACCTAACATTTGATTAGAGGAATAGAGCCAATAGAGACCCCACAAATAATTGCTACATGCAATAACGGGCCGAGTGAAGTCACTTTAGCATAGTCATTTCCACTATGGCAAACAATCAAGCTCTCTGACAGCTAACAGAGCACAGTATCATTATTAGGGGCTCAAGGTTTTGTTTATATTCTTGCTTGCTGTTCTTGGCCGTTTTCTGAAATGCAAGCACAATCTCTCTTTTGGCTGATGGACCATAATTACTTGTCAAAATTCTAAAGGCCCATACACACCCTGAAATGCATAAACCATCAACTTCACCAGTGAAATTTTTGGCTAAAACTTTTAATTAATTTATTTATTTTAAGAGTATCTGCACAACTTTATCTCATAGACAAAATGTAATAAAAATGGACCCTGTATGCTTTCTTAAAGGATGTTCATGGTCAAACACTGTGATTCATAAGTGTATGTAATCATAAGCCTCTGCAGATCAGTTTTGTCTTTTTGGCCACAAACGCATTACTTTTAATTTCATCAGGATACTGTCAGTATTGACCGTCCATCTGTTTTTCCACCTGGTTTTTATCTGTGCCCAGTTCCAAATGCAGAAAGATATTCATAAGTTCTATGGATGGAAAAGACAAGTTGATTTAGAATTGCTGATGGTATAAATGTGTATATACTGTATTTTCACTACTATCTTATAACTTAAAGGGAAAAGCCAATCAAACAAATAACAACAATAAATAATAATAATCTATTCATTCAAAGTCAGTATAAAATGCTGTTTGATATCTGTAATATGAAATAGGTTATTCAATGAGGAAAATATTTTTAAATTTGACAAAGTTAACAACATGTACTAGTACCATCACAGTGTACACTGCACTAGAAGAAGCCAGTCCCCCTCTTCCTATACCACCCTAGGTTGTAAAATGTTGCTTATTTACATAGTAACTAAGTTTCAAAGTGAAAAACAGCTAAACATGCACTCAGTGTGATGTGTAATCAGCAAAGTGATCTGTGAAAACCTACTGTCACAGTTACGTCCACACAGCAGCAGGATGAAATAAAAGCAAAGTGATAGTATGGGTAGGATCTGAAACACGGACATTACTGAAAAGTGGTTCTTTGCGGGCAGCTTGCTCCTGTCTGTATTGCTCTGGTCTCATGGAAGAAATGAAATTAGTTTCCATGGTGACAATCTTCTTGTCTTGGCAATAGAATTCTCCTACACAGAGGACTCTGCTGCTATGTACCATTCTGTATGCCGTCTCAGTGGCATTCAAATTACATATTACAGAGAGTCATCTTAATAAATCAACAGCTCATGAAAAGAATCAGAAATGCAAGAGTTTGACACGCAGTTGTGTCTCTGAGCAGAATAATGATTTGCCATGATAATGTGTCAGCTGCAATGCATTTAACTGTCGGAGCGGTCAAGATTCCACACTCTCAGCTGAAAAATGTTAAATTCTGATTACTTATGAGTTGCTGTTTGTAACAGCATGCTGTTAACACTGACTCGTCATTAGGAAAATCATTAAACATTATTCCTATATTTACATGCTGTTAAAATCCTGGAATATCAAAAATGTTGTCCACACTATTTTTGTTAAATGAAGACAAGGCAGAAATATATTTAATGTTTTTTTTGTTTTCACAAGTATAATTATAGATAATTTAAAACAGTTTAAAACAGCAATGTTTAGTTTGCACATATTTTAACAAAATATGACCTTTTTTAATTTAAATTTAGTTTGCTGTTTCATGCTGTAAAGTTGTTTTTTTATCTGCATTGTTGTCACGCTGAGATAACAGGCAGAGACCAGGGGTCCGTTCTTCGTACGTCGCTAACTACATCCAAGATCAAATGACACATCCAAGATCAGATCCGAACGCACCTGTTGTTGATGATTAGTATAGCTGGATTGAGTTATCTAGGATTATTGCGCATGTATCGATAGTAGAAACACTGATCACAACCCCTTTGATTGGTTGATGAAATGGCAAAGAGCAAGCTCAATTTTTTTTTCTCAAGCAGTGCAAGAGCTTTTATTAGGGGGTTAAGGAGAATTTCAAACTAATAAAAACACTGGGGAAAACAGCTAATGCTGCAAAAGCCAGGAGAGAGGGCTGCAAACACTAGCGAAAAAATTAAATGCATTAGTGCTGCCTATATTACCGTTTTTTCCTTGATATATATATATATATATATATAATATCTCAAATCTTAATTGTAGTAATTGCTCTTTTTGTCATCTTTCATGTCAGAGCCAGCAGTGGACCCATGTGACAGATTTGATAAAATTACCCTTATATAGACGCAATTGCTGAATAGAATGAGATTATTATTGACATACACAGCGATTAACACATGAATGATGACCACAGCCATGCACACACACACATGTATACATGCATGTATATATATGTACGTGTAGATACAGCCATCCATATATATATATATACACATACATATACAAATATATGTGTATACGTATATACAACATGTATGTATGTGTGTGGCTGTGGTCATCAACCGTGTGTAAATCGTCATAGGCACTTTCTTGCAAGATAGACATGGAGAATTACTTTAATCTGATTTCTGAATCTGCTAATAAGAAAGCTATGAAAACTGGGTATTTGCTCTGCACTTTTTGTGTAGGCTATCCTTAAAAAATTGCTCTTTATTGCATTTTTCCTCTCTTTTTTCCCTTTCTATCTTAAAGAGTATTTTGTTTTCTTGTTGTCTGTTCAAATGTCACTTTTGTGGATAATTAGTTTTTGTGCTATCTGTATGTTTTTGAATTTAGCAATAAAAACTTTCTTTTTTTATTATTAATTCAATGCCACAAGAACAAGAGGTAGTAGCATTAGCAGCCAGGGAAAAGAAGTAACAAAATAGAAAATACATTACATTACATAAATTTCAGTAATTTTAGAGCATTACATGTTTTCAGTGATTTTTTTGTTTGTTCCAGGAGATTTAAAGTCTTTAATAAAATGAGAAAAATTTGGTTTACACCCAGCCCACTTTGTATATGGAATTTTCCTAATAAAATAAACAAGTGTCTAATATGTTGTTCTTTCCAATTCAATCTTTCATTTTCTATATAAAATAGCACATCAAATATACACATTTCTATCATGCATTCCATTTTTTTGTTAATACAGAATTCCATATCTTTCCAAAATTCTCTTGAATAAATACAATGACAAATAAAATGCAAAATTAGTATTTTTTTTTTTTACTACAAAATTCACAGGTATATTAAATATTAAGCTTAAATCTTTCCAAAACATGCTTGGCAGGATAAATTTTATGAAGTATTTTGTAAGACACTTTATTTATAAAAAATACTTTACAGGTATTTTTAATTTTGTTATTGATACAAAACTTATTTGACAGATTCCATGCTTTAACTCAAGAGATATTAGCAAATAAAAAAGACCAGAAAAATCTTGCTGCAGGTAAAGACATAGACCGAAGAACATTCCTTATAATCTTATTACTACACTGTTGCTTTAACACATTAACATTTCCAATGAAAATGTTTAACTATGCTGATTCCTTCTGATATATAGTTTGAAAGTACTGTCACACTCTTTGGAATTGCGTCAATAACAATAGCAAATTCTCTTGGTCGAATTGGTAATTAAATTAATAAATTGCTCCTCGGTTTTTTCCTAATTTTGATTTTACGTTCACCTCGTTATCGTAATCATACCTGACGGTCAGGGAAGCACTCTGTCACATAGAAGATGTGACCGAGTGGAGGCCATTTCTGCTTTACAAGAAAAGTCCTAGTGAGCTGTTTCATTCTTTCACCTTAAATACTCCAAAACACCCCCAAAAATCCTTAAACACAAAAGGACCATATGTTGTGATTTCAGTTCTCGTGGCCTTAGGCCTGCACCTGTGTTGAATGCTCAGTCTGGCCCTAGATCTCTTCATAAAATTTAGACCATTGTACCAATCGTGTCAATACCTTTGGAATGACATCAGATATGACAGTGAAAAAACAATATCTTCACACGATATGACATACAGTGTATATTTCTTCTCCTTGGAAGACTTTTTAAGGAACAGCTGTGAGTGCGAGGGATGATGGCTCGGGGAAGGGAGGGGGGTCATAAAATTGGGTAGGGTGTCAGTGTCTGTTGTCTTCGAAGATCCCAGATTAGCTCTTATGGTTATATGGCTTGCTCTTGGGCTATGAGAGGTCTTCATGTCTTGCTTTATACAATCATAACCCGGCAGGAGCGCAGCCTAAATCCTGTTTACATGAAATAAACCAAGCAGGTTTACTCTTACGGACCTGTTGCTATGACAGCAAGTCCCGGATGAGCATCGAAGAACCGAACGATCCAAGATCATGCAAAATCGTCAACAATTAAATCCAGCTAACTGAGTTAGCGAGGTACGAAGAACGGGCCCCAGGAAGTAAGTTTCAAACAGGTGAGTATGCTTGGCTGAGGATAGGTTATATGGTGTGCTGGAGATTGGAGACAGGTGCTAGAACTCAGGTGACTGTGATCGGGTGATTAGCGTTGGTTCAGGAGTGGCAGGTTGTGATGTGTCTGTGACTGATCTGGGAACAGGTGTTTGTGAAGATGCGACAATTATAAAAAGCTCTATGCAATTAATGGTGATATACAAGGTGGGCCATTTATATGGATGGTTAGGGTGGGCTATTTATATGGATACACCTTAATAAAATGGGAATGATTGGTGACATTAACTTCCTGTTTGTGGCACATTAGTATATACTAGATGAAGTGAGGGGGAACATTTTCAAGATGGGTGGCCATTTTATTAAGGTGTATCCATATAAATGGCCCACCCTGTACAGTCAGAGGCACAGTTAAATTTACTTGAGAAAATTTTTGGGGTAACTGATACTTTTGGAGTATATTTAAAAATGGGTACTTTTACTCTTCAGTGAAAAAACTGTACTTTTACTTTGTTACTGTGTGCGACGCTCCACTCGTTACTTCATTTTAATGGTGTACAATGCTTCTGTTTATTCAAGATTAGCCATCTACGTTTCTCTGGGCAGTGAACGATACCCATTCGCAAATGATTGACATTCTATTCAATCATTTCTGTTTATATATAAAATAATATTGTAAATTATAATGTTGCTTAATTTCACATCACCAGCAAAATCACTACATATATGTTCAAAAATGTGAACCTGATTTTTTTCTCTCCCCGACTGCAAAAAGCTGTTTTCATCTTTTTATTATTATTTTTTATATATTTAATTAGCTCATTAGACACTATAAAAGCATATCCCTGTGTTTGTTCTGTTTATGTCACACACACACACACACACACACACATATATATAAGATGGTTGTGCTTTTATCCCCAAATTAAAGGATCCTTTCTCCTCATAAAATTACCTGAATATACACTGGTTTGAAATAAACAATTTGTGTTACTGGTTATTGTACTGCTTTAAACCGCCACTGATGATTTGATCTAATAGGACGATCTGTCAACAGCAGGTCATGAATAGCAAGGTGTGCAGAGATTGACCAACTAGCATATAGGGCTCAGTCTGTTGCACCTCTTCTCTGCTGACACCACTTCTCATTTGTCACGGTCATGCTTTAGCTTTTATCAAGACAGCAATATTTGCTTGTAAACGCTTGCTGAGTTTTATAATGAGAACCAAGAGCCATCTTTTATGCAATGGCTGGGAACTGTTGCAGTCTGACGTCTCCCGGCAAACCCACAGAAACTCAGCACTGTTGATCGTTTCCTCTCGAGAGAGTGTGTGCTGAGTAGGTGGCTGCTCAATGTGCAATTTCTTGGATTAACTCCAGTATTATAATTAACACAGCCTCAGAATCACCTGTGGTAGGGCCACTTGGGTCAGATGAATCTGGTTATACATCTCTGTACATGCATGTCATTTGTGCCACTCAAAGAGAATCGCCGTTTTTGGTATTTATGGCAGGATTATAATGTATTGCTTATTGTATTTTATAAAGTATCAGGGGATCCAGACAATTTTTGAAATGGGTTTACTTGACATTTCTTTATATAATATATTGTATAGCATCTCTATTTACTGACCACATTTAATTGTACAAATGTATTAATAGATAAAAGTAGACTCTTTTTCTTAGCTTTGGACATAGACTGTTGAATGCCTAAATTCTAAATGTAATGGCTATATCAGATTCTAAGACATACCAATTAACAATTTTAAGATGAGGCATTTATTCTGAAATGTTTAAACTGTTAAATAACATTATTAATTATTTACAAAGTGATTATTATTATTGTTGTTGTTATCTGCCTCTTTATGGTTGCTCTGATCATTAGTTGATTTTAAACTGTTTGCCAATGTCCGATTTTTTTCGACCTGAAACTGATTATTGGGTGATACAGTGGTACATCCCTAATTTCATTGTACTAGCTGTTACAATAACGGATATAATTACCAGAATTTGAATAATAGAGACATTAATTCAGGTGTCACTCCATTTGTTAGAATATATTCTGTCATCGTTTGGAGCTGGCTCTCAGCCATGTGTCAATGACTTTAAAATGCAGATCAATGTACCAGACTTTCATCAATGAAGTGTCACTTCATTCCTCAGAGCTGTTGTACATGTTGCTTGTGAAAGTGACAATCGACGTCTAACAAGCTAGAATAAAGGAAAACGAATGTCAAGATGGCACACTGAGATTTCCCATAAAAGCCATTTAGTGCTTTGTTCACAGTCTCAGTACAAATGAAAAGAATCAACAACTTTTCCTGGGAAAGAATTCTAATATTGTTCAAACTACAGTTTGTGTATAAATATAATCAAATAATCAAATAAGATAACTGAGAAAAGAGACCATACACATGCAACTTATGGCATTTTAAATTATGTTTGGTCAGAGAGGTTTTTTGAAGTAATCTACTGATGTATGTGACCTTATTAGAGGCCCTAGGGAGAATCCCATGGACATTGTCCCTGGTCACTGCTAACATTGCATAAGCGCAAACATAGTTCATCTGTCTCTAGAAAAATGGCAATCTATTTACATTTACAACTTTTTTTGAAAAAAAACAACAACATAAAATGTCTGATTGAGATCCTGGTTACACATTCTCTTTTCAAATCTTACTTTAGTTTGGATTGTTTGGAAGCATATGTGTAGCTAAATTCAATTTGAAATGTAATATGTGATGCCATAAAATGGCAATGTATGATTTTTACCTGTTGCATGTTGCATGATCTGACTGGTGAAGGCACAGTGAAAGAAGCATGTTTTGTATGATAACAGGCCTCAATCAGAATGTAAACAGACTGAAAAATCTTGAGGCAGGTGCAATAGGTGCTAACTGGCTACTTTAAATTATGTAATTGAATATTAATTTTTAATGTTGCACATATGTATGGGAAAATGCTCATTTAAATTCAGAAAAACATAGCATTTTATATATTTTCCATTTTGCATAATACATTTTATATTGAATTTAGCTACACATATGCCTCCATAGGATTATGAATAAGTGTCTCCAATTTGAATCTTTATTCCAGTTTTCTTATAATGGGTACTATTAAGTGCCACGTTGTTCAGTGGGACCTTGAATGTATTCAAGCATTTCAGCACCATCTGAGCACGTTCCTGAGTGGGGTGTGCTGTCTATTCGACTGAATCCATCTCCATACCGAGAACAGAGATCCACTGTGTTGGACAGAGTTTTCTCGTTTCCCAGTAGACCCAAAGACCCAACAGGCTGAGGTGTCGTAATACCAGATCTCTGTGTTCGCATGGATGAGGATGGCTTCGGTCTGCTTCTGAGCAGCGGAGAACTGCTGGGCGAAGTTCTCCACCACATCGCTGAAGCATTACATAAAAATTACATAAAAGAATGACAGTTGTGTGCTAAATTCTGTTATTTCTTTATTATATGGATGAGTGGCATCCACAGCTTTCTGAGTGCAATGAACTGGAATTGAACCAAGTGCCTCCTGACTTTGCTGCAGAGTTCAAGGATGGAATTGGCACCACGGTTCATTGTGTGCATAATGAGCTTCCTTCAGTGGTGTCAACCTCTGTTAACGGTGCATAGATCCTCAGTTCCAGAATGTTAAAGCTGCAGACGTTAGGACTCGGCATCTCCAAACACCTTGAAAAACAGGTTTCCATGATTGTGTTTCAAAACAAGTTTGCTGTAAGTCATCCAACCCAGAGAGAGAATTTACTTTATTTTGAATTTAGAAGAGCTCTCTCTTTATATATATATAAATACAGGTTAAAAAACATGAAAAAAAGTGCCAAGCTGTGACTAATCACTTCAGTGATGCATTATAAATGACATTGTTATTACTGCTTCTACTACTACTACTACTACATTATTTGTATATTTTCAGTTACTTTTGTTTTTAAATCGACATGTTATTGCTATTTATTTCTTGTGCTATATGTTGTACTGTATTGTGAAGTACCATTTAAAATATTATAGATTTATAGATCTGTGCTATAATAGTTTTCAGAGAGCAAGGGTCAGTTTGAAAGGATGTATTGTCTTTCTTTCTTTTTTCTCCCTCTCTTTTGTTAGTGGTGACTTCTTGTGGCAGTCTTACAGATATGAGCTGTGAGCTGTAGACCTATGACATAAGTCATAATGCTCCATTTGCTGTATCTGTCAGAGCTTATCTCATCAACTGATAAGCTGCTCAGGGTAATTCTGCAGGTACTAAAATGATGCTGGACAAGCATAATATGCCAGAAAGGAGTCGATATTAGTAGTTGATATTAATGCAAATATGTAGGAGAATTTAGCCAATCTCACATAACTGTGTAAAAATAACAAAATCTCACCACAAATTAAAAAAGAATTTTTTATTATAATAAACAGATATAGATGTCATGTGAACATTTACATACCAGTATTTTCAGGTCTTTTTGCATGTACTCTGCTAGATCCTAATCTCTCCCACTGCAGTTGCCCTTTTACTTTCTCCAAAATCATCACAGCCATGGGCTTCACAGTTTACCAGTCAACAGGAGTCAAAAAAATCCTCAAAGCAAAAGAGACAAGTGCAAATGCACGACTATTGCTGGTCATTCATGGGTAGGAATTTAAAGGAAATTCTACAGTGAATGGATGAACTCTATGAGTTCATTCAGTATCGTAGCGGGTTGTCCAGTCCTGAATAAAACCTCAGATTTCAACCACCACAAATAAATAAAAAAATGAAAATCCCATTTTCCCACATACTTAAAAAAAAAATAAAAAATACTAAAATAAATAAATAAACACTAAGCCAGATACAAAAACAAAACATGACATGAAGATGAGTACTGGAACTTATAAGAACTTGCTTTAGGGGTTATATAACACTATTTAATCTTTTTTACTTTTGTGTAATATACCTGTCTGAGCATAAACAATATCTGCAAAGTTACAAAGCTCAAAGTTCAATACAAAATTAGAAACTTTTACAGAATTAGCATAGCATTGCCAACAGCGAACGGCTGGTAAAGTCATTTACCATAAATCCAAATAAAACATGTCCCTGGAAACATGCAACGAAGGGGGCAAGGCCATGCTACGCTGCTTTTAGAGAAGAGCAAGAACACTAGCAGTGATCGTAAAAATCTATGCATACTGTATAAATCGCGATTCTGTCTTCTAACATTATTCAAATAGATTCACTAGTTTCAAAATCAATGTTCTGAAGCAGCAGTACTCAATTCTGTTCCTCACATTGCCCTGATCTGCATCTCTCTCATTCAGATCAGCTCCAACAATAAACTATATTAATCATGATAAAAATGTATATTAAAAGCTAACATAAGCAGTAGCTTAATAACAAAAAAAACCATAGGCCTCTCATTAAAAGCCTTGCTTGCACAGATTCTGCACCATTCTATTCACTAACATCCTCTCTATATCACTCTGGATCAAACTGATATAAGCAATATAGACAAAGTCATTGTTTACAATGCAAGCAGACCACATGCTGCTGAGGTGAAAGGCGAGATGTTTAGACGTGCGCTAGAGGCGGTTTAGCCAATCACAACATACTGGGTCAACTAACCAATCAGGACCCACTGTGAATTTCTGAGGGAGGGCCTTCAAAGAAAAAAGAAATCAAACAGCCATTTTTATGTACAATACAGGCAAATATGTGAAAAATTCTGTTTGTTTGAAATTTTAAACAAAGCCTGAACACATGTTGCTGTGCACCCCATAAACACAATTAAGCCTTCAAGTCAAGTCAAGTCACTTTTATTTTTATAGCGCTTTTAACAATAGTGATTGTAGCAAAGCACTGAACCTTATCAAGTACAAGAACAGAGTTTAAACTATTAGACTTAAACTTAAACTAACGAGATTAAACTATTTATTTATCAAAAACAGAGACTGTCTCTGTAGGCAAGACGACGATAATCACTAGAAATCAGGTGTCCCCAGCAAGCCAGAGGTGACAGTGGCAAGGAACCAAAACCCCATCCATGAGAGAATGGGGAAAAAAACCTTTGGGAGAACCAGGCTTAGTTGAGGCCAGTTCTCCTCTGGCCGGACGCCCAGCAGCTAATTTCTAGTTCAATTTTAAACACATGTCAGATTGTGTCATGTCAGGACTTCTAGTGTTTGTGTCTGTGTGTTTATGTGCATCTGGATCTGGTGAGCTGTCCACGGAACTCATCTAGTTGTTCTGGTCTCCAATCTCTTTGTGCTTGGACACCATCTGATCTGGATACGGACTGAGGAACAGAATAAAAAGAGAGACAGACTAATATTAGCGTAGAAGCCATTCTTTTTACGATGTAACGAGTACATGTTTAAATTGACAGAGTGTGCCCACTTCCCGAACAGTCTTAGGTAAATTGCATGCTAAATAGGTAAGTTTGGGTGCTAAATAGGAAAAAGATCTGCCACCTGCAGTAGATTTTGATATTCTAAGTATTATCAAATGGCCAGAGTTTTGAGAACGCAGCAGATGCAGAGGGCTATAATGTGATAAGAGCTCCCTCAAGTACCGAGCCATTCAATGCTTTATAAGTAATTAACAAGATTTTAAAATCTATATGATGTTTGATAGGGAGCCAGTGCAGTGTTGACAGAACTGGGCTAATATGCTCATACGTCCTGGTTCTAGTAAGGACTCTAGTTGCTACATTTTGAACTAGCTATGGTCTATTCATCAAGCGTGCAGAACAACCACCCAATAAAGCATTACAATAATCTAACCTCGAGGTTATAAATGCATTAATTAAATTTCTGCATTTGAGGTTAAGAGCATACAGTAGGATGCAATTTTGATTTGTTCTTGAGATTAAAAAAACACAGTTTTACAGATGGTAGAAACATTGGCTTTCAAATGAAAGATTTCTATCAAACAGCACACCTAGGTTCCTAACTGATGAAGAAGAACGTCTCGGTTACATATTGTAACCCTCATTCCCTGAAGAAGGGAACGGAGACGTCACGTTGGTGACCGACGAATAGGAATCTCACCTGGAGATGTCCAAACTACTCTGCGTGTATGTAAACACGCCAATGAATTTCATTGGCATACGCTGATTAGGATCAGCTGAACCCAATCGCAGCACGAGTATAAGGAGGTCAGCAGATCTAGCGTTCATTAGGTCTTCGCTGATGAGCCGAGCCGGTGTCACGGCCCCCTAGCGGTGGTACAGACCCTATGGCGACGGGACGTGACTTCTCCATTCCCTTCTTTAGGGAACAAGGGTTACAATACGTAACCGAGATGTTCCCTTCAGTCGGTCACTTCGACGTCATGTCGGTGGCCGACGAATAGGGATCCCTACCGAAACGCCATAGAGATTGTCCCTTCCAGTCCCATGTGAGCGTCTCCAACCCCCTGTGTTTGGTCTTTAGGAAGGGACTCAGCACATGGACCAGCACTGCACTATAAGTAACTGGACACTGGGACGTCCATTTTGTAGGACATGCGGAAGTCATTTTCTTTCAAGAGTTAGACCAAGACTCACATATATCATGAATTTTAATGCAAATGGAATATAGGAGGAGATTGAACTGTCAAGAACTGGGGAAGGTAGATCTTAGCTATACCACCTGAGATCCTCATGGTAACATTCAGGGGTTCCCAGCCCTCTAGCGGATCTCTAGGGATACATCGCGACAAGGGCCTGGCATCAGATGCTCCGCTACATCCGACTGCCGAGGGGATCGGAGGACTCACAGTGTCCACTATCCAGTGAGCCATCCTCTGTTAAGAGATGGCATTCCACTTCTGCCGGCCTCCATGACAGACAAAGAGCTGGTCTGAGGTCCTGAAGCCCTGTTCTGTCAATGTAGCATGTGAGTGTTTGGACGGGACATAGCAACAGCAAGGTTGGGTCTGCCTCCTCTGAGAGCAGCGCTTGGAGGCTCACTACCTGATCTCTGAAGGGAGTGGTAGGAACCTTGGGCACGTAGCCGGGCTGTGGCCTCAGAGTTACTTGGGGATCCTCGAGCCCGAACTCAAGGCATGAATCATCGACCAAAAATACCTGCAGGTCCCCTACCCTCTTGATGGAGGCCAGTGCGAGCAGGAGAAGTTTTCATTGATAAAAACTTCAACTCGACTGCTGGCAAAGGCTTAAAGGGACCCTCTCTCAATGCTCTTAGCACAAGAGAAAGGTTCCAAGAGGGTACAGTAGGGGGCCTGGGGGGATTTAACCTCCCAGCCCCCCTAAGGAACCTGATGACCATATCATGCTTTCCCACAGACCTGCCATCGACAAGGTCATGGTTTGCAGCGATAGCAGCCACATAGACTTTAAGGGTGGAGGGAGACAGCCTTCGCTCCAACCCTTGCTGC
>JAUMHI010000054.1:1685378-1698375 GCA_032359435.1 Enteromius unitaeniatus | reverse complement strand
ACCTAAACTTAAAGATGGTACAAAGCATAGTTTTAGCTGAGAGCTAAGAACTAAGGCTAGGGCTAAAGAGTTAAGAGAGCGGCGTCAGAGGGGTAAGAGGGTAAGAGCGAGGCTAAGATATAAGAGAGAGGCATCAGAAGGGTAAGAGTAAGAGAGTGATTTGAATGATGTCCTGAGTTTTAAACTCATCTTTGGACACATCCCAAAATCATGTTTTAACCAATAGATTTGATTCTTGCTTAGATTTCTCCTCCCATACCATATATCTAAGAATATATCTTTCCAGTCACATGGCCTGAATTTTTCCGCTTGTGGTCTGCTTGAAAAAAGTATCCAAAAGGGGTTAATTTACAGCATCCTGTGTCATTGTGGAATTCGGCTCCTTATGTTTCAATGTTCTGATCGAATCTTACGTGTCTGATTCAATCTGATGCACTACAAGTTGCAGATGCAAAACAATCTTTTATTGACAAAGTCAATTTAATCAAGAGTTCAGTTCAAAAACAGTGTCAGAAACTGTCAGGACAAGGTTTTTTAACGCAGGGACTACAGCCGGAACCGGAGTTGGCAGGTTAATACGAGAATGAAAAACAGGCTTTATTTAAGAAACATAGAACACAGGATGAATTCTCCTGTACGCAGGAGGCAGTTTGAGCTTTTTGAGTGAGCTTTTACTCCTTTGGGGCATTCTTGGCCCAATGAAGAGTATGCTAGTACAATAGCGTCTGCAACCCATTTAGAAAGCCTCTGCTTCGAGACTGGTAACCTTTAGAGCAGGCACTGAAGCAGACAAAAAGCTGGTCAGATCGCCAAAAAGCAGCTGACTGTTCAATGTAGGCTCTCAATGCTCTGACAGGGCAGAGGGGGTTAAAGTCATGGCCCTCGCTAGGGGGTAGCACCAAGAGGGATACCACCTGCGCTCAAATTCCAGGCACGCGGGGCTCACAGACAGCGCTTGCAGGTCGCCTATTCACTTAACAGATGCCAGTGCCAATAGCAGAGCAGTCTTAAGCGTCAGCGTCTTCACTTTAGGCATTTGCAGAGGTTCAAAGGGCGCTCCTTTTAGGACACTTAACACTGTGAGCAGATCCCACATAGGGATAGTGTGAGGGTGAGAAGGCTTCAGCCATCTAGCGCCTCTTAAGAAATGGATCATTAAAATATCCTTGCCTACTGTCTGACCTGCTATAAGGTTGTGATGGGCTGATATAGCCGCCACATAAGCCTTAATAGTGGATGAGGAATGCCTTTTATCCAGCAGGTGTTGTGGAAATGACAATATCACTGATATGTCACATACTGAGGGGTTTTCGCTGCGCTCTGCGCACCACCTCGTAAAAACAGTCCATTTCATAGTGTAAGCACGTCTTGTATACGGGGCTCTTGCCTGTGAAATGGTGTTTTGTACACGCTCTGGGAGAAATAAAGGCTCCCATCGAGCCGCCATACATGAAGGGCCCACAGCTCGGGCTGTGGGTGCTAAATTGAGCCCTGACCCTGAGAAAAAAGGTCTCGTCTCAAGGGAATGGGCCACGGGGCTGCTGCCAGCATCACATGTAGGTCTGCTATCCATGGCTGGTTCCTCCAGAAGAGGGCTAGCAGGAGAAGTCTGTGACCTTCCTCCCTGACATGGCCTCCCAGAAAATGACCTGTGGCAGGAGGCTGGGCCAGTTCTGGAGCATCTTGTGGGGTGTTCCAGCCGTGGCTAGACTTTCCACGCCTTCTTTTGCATTTAGAGGACGGCACTTTAGGTGGCAGGTCCGAGCTGCTCTTATAGCGGTCTCAGCAAGCCCCCCTGCATGAATAACGCTCAGCCGTGATAACTCAATCTTGCAAAGTTATTCTTCCTTACTCCGAAGAATGAGAGGAAAGAAACGAGAGAGCAGAGGCCGCCTGACATCTGCGTACTGAAAACTGCCTGCACGATGCCCGCACAAACAGTGACAAGTTTTCTGTGATGGCGTCCCATTCAGATGACTTATAAGGATCGTGCAGCTCGGCAAAGAGGTGCACTGATTATCACATGAAACACACAGTGAGGAGGCGGAATGTGGCATAATTCACTCGAGCATACCCAATCTCAACCGCGAATACACAGAACTCCATGAGAGACTGGGAGTGGGGTATTACAGAGAAGACATATCGACTGGTGTGTGGAACTCTAGCTCTAATGAGAGCACTACACGTGGTCTCTCTCTACGTGGAGAGTTCAGACAGTAATGTACGAGTTCATTCACGTAAGAAGAGCTTTAGGTCTTACCTGTTAGAAGACTTTCTTCCTCGCTGGGGGCCAGCTGGAGAAATTGCGCTTTTAGTAAGCGCTCAGATGCCTTAATGCCAGATGGCGGGCAGGGGATCTCTCCAGCTGCAAGGCAATGATCTGATAGGTGCAGGCTTCCAGTCAGGACAAGCAAAGGCTTTGTCACTGAAGGAGAAGAATCTTATTCCGCCGGCAAAGTGGCTGCCATATATACATGCTCGACCCCGCCCATTCTGGCGGGCTTCTCTGGCGGGCATTGGTTGCTCTAACATAGCGTCCTGCCGATTGGTTTATCTAAAAACCACTGCATCAACCAATGGCCGTTGCTGTTTCACTGAATAAGGCTTCAGTTAGGAGGAAAAAATAAGTACGAGTGAAGTGTCGTCAGGGAACAATCTTTTATTGTCAAAGTCAATCCAATCAAGAGTTCAAAGACAGCATGAGAAACTGTCAGGACAAGCTGGTTGGTAGCGCAGGGACTACAGCGGGAAATCCTGTAGGGAAACAGAAATTCTCTGCGAACTTCACCGGAGAGAGTGGAGAGCGAACCAGCCAGAGCTCTGTGTAACAAAACTGAGGAATTGACGAAGACAGCACAGGTTAGCACACATTAAATAGTGTTGTGTAACAAGCCACAGCTGGAACTAGTTAGACTACTTAACTAGTTAGTAAGAGAACTTGCAAAATCACAGAGCGATCAAATACGTATTAACCTATTAACTTATTGAATATATATATATAACAAACATGATTAATGTAACCATTTTACAGAAAGGAAATGAGCGAATGGAGGGCGATTCGCGAAAGAAAACTCAGTTTGGTACCTACTTGTGTGTGTGTGTGTGTGTGTGTGTGTCTATGGCACCGCTGGCGCAAACAGAACAATCTACAAGTATCATATCACGTGAGTACAGCATTTATTTCAATAGCTTAAAAAAACTTGAATATCTAAACTTACCGATCATTTAAACAGGTGATGAAGTAACAGTTATTCACAGGTGAACATGAAATATTTTACATACAACTTAAGTCTGTGTAATGGAAACATGTCTAAATGGTCTGATATAACAATAAAATGCGACATGAATAATATTGTATGAAGTCTTGTTTGTTCACATCATGTTTTGGATGCCGTGATCAAAACTTAGTCATTCATGGTGTAAACCAAAATGTCTGTGTTAAAATAACATCGGTCTGTTCAAAATGTAAAGAAATGCTTGTATTACTATAATGGCCATCGAAGCAAACCTATTGGTATTACAAGATGGCGGCACCCTCACTCTAAAGCTCCAAAAGCTTTAACGAAACATCCTTTTGTATTTAAAATGGTTACATTTATGATGTTTTTTATATTTTTTATTTGAAGTGGACGTCACTTTACTAAATGATGTAAATTAAATCACTGCTTCACTTCCACTTTAAATTTCAACACAATCATATACATAATACTTTTAACACATAAAGTACCTTCCAGCCTATTACCAATGGAGAAAATTAAGTCAAATAACAGCTGAATAACCTGTCACCGGCAAATAATGTATGTCAGATTACCAAAGTAAAATGTGTTATAAATGGCATTTAATTTTTGACATCAGAGGATTTTTTTTTTTTTTTTTAAGTATAAAGGTTTGCTAATCTAGGTGTCCCTGATTTTGTCACCAACTTGAGGATTGCTGTTGCCATGGATATCAATCCACATTCTGAGTGTAAAATGAGCAGTTACAGCAGTGTGTATATATATGACTTTTCAAACTTCAAATATCAAACTCATGCAGTTGGTGCAAACCATCTCCCTTACTATTATTCCATTTCCTTGTAATTGGTCTTATTAAATGTATCTCTCTCATTAGTATCACTTCCCATGTGCCTTTATATCAGCACTATATTTGGAAATGAGTGCTTAATGATGCTTTGTCTTATCTTGAAATTGAGTTTCCTTGCTGGCTGGATTCTATCATAGTTAAGCTGTCTACTACATGCATTGTTTTGATATATAGGCCAAGCTACATTACACAACTGAAAGCTAAAATAGCTGCTGCGTCGGAGTTGCTGTCCTTGTTGGAGAAGATTAGCTAGATATTTTTTTCAGGAGGTTCGTGAGTACCCTCTTGAATTGTTTAGCTGTACTAATGAATAATATAAAAAAACCCCTCAAAAACAATAATATCACAAATTTTTTTCATAGACATTGTTGTTTTAAAATGTTTTACCAATGATTTAATGAAGTCAATTGGACACTTTCTGCTTTTCCAGTTTTTTTATACGTCAGTAAAAATAAATTTTTAGAAGAGATCACAACAATCTCTGAATCTCCTCCTAAAAAAGTTCAATGTATATAATACAAAGTATAGTCCAAATCTATTAACATATTTACTGACATATCACTTGAGACTTTCTGACATAAAAATTATAATTACACTTTACATGGCATATTACTTGTGCACAATGCACATTTTAAATATTAATTTAATTTAGCTAAACTACTTTTGCACAATTAAAGTGCAAAATTTAACAAAATTTGTTGTTGCAATTTAGCAGACTTCAAGTATGCCAGTTTAGTATAAGTACAATTGCAAGACATTTTATTACATACTTAAATATAAAAGCATGAAATAAATTTATGTCAAATACATTTAAGTATATTTATTTTTCACTAGGCTTTGCTCTGCTTAGATTTGCAACAATAACAAAGCCTGAAATAAAAAGACATGTCATTAATAACTCAAACATTTTTTTCTCTACACAATAAAATTCATAGTCTTAATTTGGTATTAACTTTGTCTCAGGTGCGTGTAAAATTCCTTAGAGGCAATAAAAATGGGCTCAGTATTTGTTGGCATACAGAAGGGTATAAAAATATAAAGTGTATGTACATGCAATGTCAGCAGCTGTCCTTATTTACTTCCCATTTATGAAAAATATGATAGTAAAGAGATTGAGATAGTAGAGAGATATCATTGGTGAATTTGCTTTTCAGCATGACTGCATGTCAACAATTTGCTTATGAGGAATTTTAGACTGATAAAGTTATAAGACAGTTGAATATAACTGAAACCATTATCATTACCATCCTCCTATTAAGCTTAAGCTTAAATTCACTTCTAATTCACAGGGAGGTTACACTGTTTAAGAGCTTAATCGTGCTCTGTTACACAAGAAACCCAACAGATCTCATGAAGGATATAGCAATCTATTAGTGTGAAATGTAGGTGGGCAGAAGGTGTGGCCCGCACCCAATATCTCCCAAGAGGACTCACTTACCACTTTCAGATTAGTATAGTTCATCTAAATGTGCTCCTTAATTCTATATAATTGACACAGAACTGCAATCTAAGTGGATTAATTCAGAGCACTGCAAATCTTTTCTGACATGTCTTACTTTGACAGGACTGACATGGTTTTGGTGCTGAATGCTCCACCTCACTCTTTATTATCATGAACAAACAGTGTTCTGGCATTCTGACATTAGCATGAACAAATGTGGTTTATGAGTAAATATCTGTCTAGAATCTTACCGATTTTTGAAATTAATTAGAATAAATGAGCCTGGCTATCATTTGCAACAAAGTTTTTTTTTTATCTCATTTGAATATAAAAGTAGGTGTATTCTTTTCATGTATCTGTGAGTGATAGCGGTGAGAATGGAGAAACTCCCACACTTTAAAACATTTTGAGTTAAACTTACAAGCAAAAGTTCACCTGCTGCATTGAAAGTGTGAGTTACCCCAGCTTAAGGATACTCTTTGTTTCAACTCAAGATGTCACGTTTTACAATTAAGCTAATGATCATTTGTTGTTTCAACTTGATCCTCTGAGTTAAAACAACTTACTATGTCACATTATCAGTTTGAGAAAACTCAAATCAGCTCATAATAAAGAGTATTGTAAATGGTCTGCTCAAAATTTGTTTGATTTAAACTAATTCAAGCAGCGTGGTACAAGCTTTAACAGTGGTTTGAGAGTACAAATTCTTGTCAGGAAAACGTTTTGGTTATGTATTGTAACCCTCATTCCCTGAAGAAGGGAACGGAGACGTCACATCAGTGACATGGCCCCCTAGCGGTGGTACAGATCCATGGCGACGGGATGTGACATCTCCGTTTCCTTCTTCAGGGAATGAAGGTTACAATACGTAACTGAGACGTTCCCTTTCAATCGGTCACTCCGAGTCATGTCGGTGACCAACGAATAGGGATCCCTATGGAAAATGCCATGAAGCTGTCCCTTCTAGTGTCGTGTGGGGGTCTCCCAAACCCCCAGGGTTTGGTCTCTAGGCTGGGACTCTGACCACAGGAATCCAGTACTGCACTATCAAGTAACTGGAACACTGGGAAGTCTGAGAAGACGTGTGGAACCTGCCTTCCCGTAGGAGGACTAAGGATATCAACCTATGTCAAAGAATTCTTAATGCATATGGAATATAGGAGGAGATTTAACCCTCATGGAAGCAACTACTGAAATAGATAGCAACTGCTGGGGAACATGTTTTTTTTTTTTTTTTACCATGAATATCACATGAGGTCCTCCAGGGTATCACTCAAGGGGTCCCAGCCCTCTAGTGGTTCTCAAAGATTCAACGTATTGAGGGCCTGGCGCCAGATGCTCCGTAACATCCGGCTGCCGAGGGGAGTGGAGGAACTCAACAGTGTCCACTGATAAGGACACGGTGGAGAAATAGTTGCCAAGTCGACCAAACAGGTCCTCCTTCTTCAGCTGTTTGAGGTGAGAACAGGGATGATACCGGTTCAACACAAAGGCTATAAAACCTAGCGAACGTGTTAGGGGTTGCCCAACCTGCAGCTCTGCAGATATCTGCCAGCGAGTCGCCGCGTGTTAACGCCCAGGACGAAGCTACACTCCTTGTAGAGTGAGCCCGTAGACTGAGGGGGCAGGGCACACCCTGTGCCTGATAAGCCAGGGTGATAGCATCCACTATCCAGTGGGCCATCCTCTGCTTGGAGACGACATTTCCCTTCTGCCATCCACCATAACAGACAAAGAGCTGGTCTGAAGTCCTGAAACCCTGTGTCCGGTCTACATAGCACCTGAGTGCTCGGACGGGACACATAGTTAGCATGGTTGGGTCTGCCTCCTCTGGGGGCAGCGCTTGGAGGCTCACTACCTGATCTCTGAAGGGAGTGGTAGGAACCTTGGGCATGTAGCCAGGGTGTGGCCTCAGTGTTACCAGGGAATCCTCGGGCCCAAACCCTAGGCACGAATCGTCAACCGAAAATGCTTGCAGGTCCCTTACCCTGTTGATGGAGGCCAATGCCAGCAAGAAAAGAGTTTTCATTGAAAGAAACTTTAACTCGACTGCTGGCAAAGGCTCAAAGGGGACCTGTCTCAATGCTGTTAAGACAAGAGACAGGTCCCAAGAGGGTACAGTAGGGGGCCGTGGAGGATTTAACCTTCTGGCCCCCCTAAGGAACCTGATGACCAGGTCGTGCTTACCCACAGACCTTCCATCGATGAGTTTCCATTGCTGCAGGAAGAGAAGCACAACTCTGATCAGGCATCTCCAAGGGTCCTCTCATTGAGAGGAGCACCATTCAACAAACAGGTTCCATTTCAACACGTAGGCAGCTCTTGTAGAAAGCGCTCTCGCAGAAAAAATTGAGTCAACTACCGCTTGAGGTAGGTCACTTAGAACCTCCGCGTCCCGTCCAGGGGCCAGACGTGGAGTTTCCACAGGTCTGGGCACGGGTGCCATAAGGTGCCCCGTCTCTGAGTAAGTAGATCCTTCCTCAGAGGAATCGGCCAAGGAGGGGCTGTCGCGAGGAGCATGAGTTCGGGGAACCAGGTCCTGGTGGGCCAATAGGGGGGTACCAGCAGGACCTGCTCCTCGTCCAAATGGTCCAAATGTTTATGCACAATATATATAATAAGTAAGTATATATATAAGCACTTACGTTGACTGACAGTCAAAAAAAGGAACGAATAATTATAATATGAATAGTTTGACTAGATTGACTGATAGGTTGAAAATATTTACTTTTTCCTGATATATACTGCTCTACAAGTCTGCATCATCAGTACATTGACAATTTGTAAACATTTTCTAACATCACACATCTAGATTTATCTGTGTAGCATCCTCTGTATATATCCAAAATTTAAGATGAAGTTTTTAAGAGGAAAAGTAAGTTAATATAACTAATTTGTGCTGTCGTGTTTTACAGTGCACATATTCATGTATTAATAAGTAGAAATTTATAACTTAATTTTCCTTTTCTTTCACTTCTTTACAGCTGGCTCATAAGGTGCCATACATTTGTCCTTTATTGCATCATTAAATTAATTAATTAAGGTAATTAATGCAATACAAAAAATGAATCAGTTAGCCAGTTATTTGAGGCTTGGGTACAACTGTTGCGCGCAGTGCTACATTTTTCCAAACAATGTAAAAAAGGGAGCAGGATCATCCCAATCTGTCTTTGTTTATTTATTTATTTATTAGGCAGCAATTAGAAACTTGCGCAAATAGGTTTGCACAAACTTTGGTTCAAAACTAGTCATCTTGAAAAGCAGTTGATTATAAGTCAGTATTTACTTAAATGACTCAAAATATGCCCTGTAGCTTCAGTGATCTTTTTGGACATGGATTGCATTAGGTTTTTCCTCCAACAAGTCGTGACACCAAAACGTAGCACTAACTACTGACAGAACCAACTATCTAGTCAGATATAACCAGTGTATTCTGGCTGTGGTTTGGTAAGTAAGAAATGCACCAGTTTTTTCTAACTTTGTGTTTGGACTATGTAAGTAAGTTCCACAGGAGGAAATAAGGGTGGGTCACACCATGTCCTGCTCTGATGCAATTAGCCAATCACAGCATGGAAATGGAGAAAAGCCAGATTGAAATCTCCTAATGAAAAAGAGATAAAGGCACCTTCCCAAAAGACACTCCTTGTTCTGAGTCTGAGCCCTGTCACAGGGAATACAGCAACAGGAACAATCGTTTTGAGTCTGAGTACTGCCATGAAAAAAACCTTAACTGAATACCAATTCTGAGTCTCCGGCCTGCGTGGTGGGAGATAGAAACAGATCAACAAAGTTCTGAGTACTGCCATGGAAAAGGTGTTAACAGAATACCAGTTCTGGGTTTCCAGTGTGTCCAGGGAGACACTAGCAGAGCAATCAAAGTTCTGAGTCTCCGGCCTGCATAGTAGGAGATGAAACAGCAACAACTGGCCTGAGTCCTGTAAGGGAATAGACACTAGCAGAAACACCAGCGTTCTGAACCTCTGGCCCATGAGGAAAGAGGCAACAACAGATCCCAAGTCCTGAGTAACCAGCTTCGAGGCAGCTACAGATATGATCACGTTCTTGGCCTCCAGCCTCTAAGGAAAGGGATAATCTACGTTCAGACTTCATTCAGAGTCTTCCTCCAGTGAGACAACAACACATGCAAGTCAAGTCAAGTCACTTTAATTTATTTAGTGCTTTCAATAATGCAGATTGTAGCAAAGAACTGAACATTATCAAGTAGGAGAACAGAGTGGTAATGTATAATGACGAGAATTAAACTATTTATTTATCAAACGCAGAGATGGTCTCTGTAGTCAAGACATTCATAATCACTAGAAATCAGGTGTCCCCAATCAGATGCAGCATGTTCTCAACCAAGTTCTGAGTCTCTAGCCCAGAGAGGCAGAAGACATACAGACATTTGCAACAAGGTTAAGCTCCAGCGAGCTCTTCGTGTTCAAGGCTGTTGAAACAGATTCCTGCTCCTTTCCCCACTGCATTGTTACCAGCACAACCAGTGGATGAAGTAACCACTACCGGACTGCTCACTTGACCACCGAGAGTGTAATTATCACTTATCCAAACCTCTTCCAGAGAACTTGGCATTGTTGCGTATTATCAGTATATGATTTTCTAACTTACATTAGATATCATATAGCTGATAGCAGACGAAAACAACTAATCTTTCCAGTATTTGCTTGATGCATAAGAAGATCTTAACCTTATTCCTTTCAGAGTAGCAACTGTCTCTTCTTTGTATCTTTGTAGCTCTGATATAGCACCATCCAACATAATCACTCGCATTTTATGCATCTTATGCACTGTATTCCCATTTCATTTATAGTGTTCATTTAGTAGTTGTGATTACTTCTGTCTATCTTTTTTTTTTTTTATCTATTTTATTACACTTCCTTGTGTTGATGAGTCAGAAAAGTTCTACAAGTTAGAGATCCCACCAATCTTTCTCATGTGACGTGTTTATAACCACAACCTAAGTGACACGTGATCCTAATATCACAAGGTTATTGGTGACGTGACTATCCATCACTACATGATTTGCAGGTTGGCGAAAGTGAAATTCACTACAATGTTTTGTTAATTCATTTAAACGTTTTTAAAAAGTATTTGGAAAAACATATGGAGTGCCTATTTACACTAAGTTACACTTAGCAGAAGCTACTACACTAACTGTGCCCACCAGTGTGTGATTGGGTTCCTTGTTGACACTTCACTTGTACTGCGTCTGCTTAAGATGCTATGGGAAAACTCCTGTTATGATTGTGGCGGAAGTGTGCCAATTGCAGACTTTTATTAATAGACATGGTCAAACACAAGCAGGGTCACATAACAGCAGACAGGGCAAAGTAGACGAGGCAAAATCGAGGTCAGGGTCACAAGCAGAGTTTGGGGCCAGCAACAATCAATCAAACAATCCAAACAAATCAGTCCAGGGTCCAAACACAGAAAGCAAACACAGAAAATGAAATGCTTAGAATTGATGGCCAGAGCAAATCAAGACTTCGCTGTGCCCACCTCCGCTCGGAAGCTGCTCCTTAAAGTGGAGGCTATGTCAAGATGGAGTTCCTCGTTGGCCTCCCTAGAGGGCACTCCATCCCCATTTTCACTATTATCTGGACTCACTCCGCCCATTTTGGCTGCAGTTCCTGCCAAAGCCCGCCAAAATGGACGGGGCGTGTATATATAAATGTGGCAGCTTTTGCTGGCATTAAAGAGCCTTTCTTTACACTTAAAGAGCATTTAAGAGCGAATTTTACTCACCTGGCATTGTTTCAAATGCCTAGCTATCACTGCTCTGCGTGCAGGACCCCCCTGATGCAGATCTGACATCAGGGGGGAACGCATTCCACAGTCTAGGACCAACAACTGAAAAGGCTTGATCCCCTTTTGTTTTAAGGCGAGTTCTCAGTACAAACAACTGAAAACTATTTTAATACCTTTGTGCTCTGCCAGAGTTCAGAGAGGGGCCAGATATGTAGTGCAATGTTACTTATAATCAACAGAATACATTAAAGGGACCATCAAACTATCTTTTCAAAAAGACAAGGACCCTAGCCCAAGGCAAGGAAGAGGTAGGGGGAAAAGTCTTGCTGCAGCTGGACCACTCCGCAAACTACCCTGCCACTGAGTTCCACCCCTAGGTATTCAGTTTATTCAACACCTGTCTCACTGGCCATTCCTGGGCTGTCAGAGTGGGAAATGAGAATAATAAAGTTTGGCTACTCACTACTGTTCACAAGGAGACCCTCACCTTGAAGTGGTCACCACTTCTGTAAAAAGCCGCACTGCACATGTACTGTGCACTGAAGTTCAAAGTCTGCTGCAAAAGGGAGCTATTCAAATAGTATCCCCCAGCCGAAAGCGAACAGGGATTATACAACCCTTACTTCCTAGTCCCAAAACAAGATGGTGGCCTGAGACACCATTCTCGATCTAAGATGTCTGAAAGTGATAAACAATGCGAGTTGCATGATCCCTTCAGATGTGACACAGAATTGTTATACAGTCGTGTGATATGAGAACATTAAAGGCTCTGTTGTGATCCTGGCTGAAAACACCTACAACAATGAGGTATATTGGAAAATGCTAATAAGCTTGTCATTTCAGCACCATAGTAATTTAATTCAAAGTTATTAACACTGTACAAATAGCCTGTGTTGGCAGAAATAGTTTTATTATACACGTACTAGGGAATAGGGTATTTTAAATCCATAAAAGCTTTTTAACCACAAATGTAATATTTTTATTGCTCATTTATTTTAAAATCTATTTAACCATGGTAATGAGGACCACTTCTTATGACCACCATCAGTCATTTAATCTCCGGATACTTCTTTCTTTTTAGATGTTTAGTTTTAATTAGGGCTGGGACTTTAATGCGTTAATTTAGATCATTTAATTACACAAAAATAACGCGTATTTTTAAATTTTTTTTAACGCATTTTAATCGCACTTATTTTTACACCGCGGAACGCTTCTCACTGGATGAGTTTCGCCAGAATTCTAAGGTTCCTACCTGGACTCTTTTTACTCACGTACCTTGGCTTGTTCCGCTGCCAGGTGTAGCTTGTTATCAGTACTATATAAGCGCCATGTTTGTTGTGTCTCTTTGCAAAGTCTTGATTTGCCTAGCTGTCACTACTGAGCGTTTTCTATTGCCTGTCATTCGTGTTGCCATTTGGATTGTTTTTCATTGTTTGATACTCGCTGCCTGCCCTGACCTTTTTGCCTGTTTTACGACTACGATTATTTGGATTATCTCTTACACTGCTGCCTGCCCATTTACCAATCTCTGCCTGTCTTACCATTCTGAATAAAAGCTGCATTATGGATCCAAACGACGCCTCTGCCTCGTCACAATAGGCTACTATATTTCTAAATATCCTATTGCTATACTTAATGGCAATATTGCACTGGTCTGTTGGACTTGGTTGAACAAAAATAAACAATATTTTGTTGCTTAAGCTTATG
>JAUMHI010000054.1:1633817-1661459 GCA_032359435.1 Enteromius unitaeniatus | reverse complement strand
TATTGCGATTGCTGGGTGTCTGACAGGCTACAAATAATGAATATGTATATATAATACAGCGATCTGATCATTAAAGATCTTGAAAAACACAATATTGTAAGACACAATATAAAACTGAAGCTGAGACTTTGTTTAAAAAGTACTAAAGGGATTAATCTTATTGCTATTGGGTGGCGAACTATAACAAATCAAATGGAAGACATGAAATATTATTTCCAAGCATAGGCTATGTCCCCGCGAATATTACACTCAATATCATTTCTGCTAATAATCCCACGTAAATGTCTTTGTGGTGTATTAAAAAGGAGTCAAATAAGAGAGCTAGCGCCCCCCAAATGAATGTCGACTGAGTGTGTGAGCTGATGTTAAAAGTTGTTCTTGTTCAGTCTTTTAATAAATATTTTATTCTTGATATTAAGCGTTTTCCACGAGTTCTTAGATCTCATCTCAATAAGATGAGGCAGCAGCTCGGACGCAACAATATTTAAACATGCTTGAATTTAATTTAAATTTCATCTAAATTCAATCTAGTTTTAGATTTTTTTTTTTTGGTGGCACTAAACGCTGTCATAGTAATTCTTCACAACCCTCTAATAAAAGCTCTTGCTCTGCTTGAGAAAAAAAAATTGAGCTCACTCTTTTGACATTTCTTCAACCAATCAAAGGGGTTGTGATCAGTGTTTCTACTATCAATACATGTCGCCTTTTAAACCAACGCACGGAGGCGCAATAATCCTAGACAACTCAATCCAGCTATACTAATCATCAACAGCAGGTGCGTTCGGAGAACCGGATTAGTGAGCTCATAGCGCGATGATCTCATCTTAGATGTCTCAATTCATCAAGAGACGTACGAAGAACGGACCCCTGGTCTGCATATTTGAGTATACATTGATCAATGGAAAAAATGTACTTACTGAATGAATCAGCTTTTTGAACGAATGAGGAATGGTTTAATTTCCTGGTTCAGCTATTTCTTTCCATGTTTCAAATAATTTCAAATATCAGTAATCAACATTTTATTTTGTAAACAGGATGATATTCCCCACCTGGCATGATGCAGTGTACACCAAAACAAGATAAACATTACAAAAGAGGCATCTCTTGCATTTGTTACACTAATATTTGTGTTGAACTGTTTTGGAACAGTGTTGTAAATAAAACTTAACCACTGATTTCTAGTTGTGTCCTCTTTTGAAAGCCCAAATAAAGGAGTTTCACAGCGCGTCCCACACATGGCACGTCCAGCAATAGCTCCACCTTTTTTCTTTGCGTAAACATTTTGCTGGTGTTATTAAAGCAAGTCGTTTTAGGGGTGTGTGTATAAGTCGTAAGTTTTATAAAGAATATCTCTTTGCATCATACGATCCCTTTAAGGAATGTCGTTACCGAACACCTATTTTGTTGTTCTTTTGCTGGTATCTTAAGGACTGTCATGGACATCTGACTCCTGAAGTTTGTAATATTCATAATTTTCTGCATAATGGCCAATTCACACTGACAGAAATTACTCTTTCCCAATAAGTTTATGTATTAATACAGAATATTACAAAAACATAATTTACTGTAATACCTAAAATAATGTAATGACAGATGGAGGTCACTAACTTCCTGTTTTTGGGTCCTTAGGTCAAACTTGTGGTGGCTTGGTACAAGGTCTCAATGGAACTATAGAGAGTCCTGGGTTTCCTCATGGCTACCCCAACTATGCCAACTGTACTTGGATCATAGTCACTGGAGAGCGGAACAGGATACAATTGTCATTTCACACCTTTGCTCTGGAAGAGGACTTTGACATTGTCTCCATCTATGATGGACAACCACAGCCGGGTAACCTGAAGATGAGGTGAGGCTTACGCTCTTTATTTCCTCATTGCTGTAGCTTTGCAGTGTCTTTGCTTCGGCCTTATATACGTGTTCATATGCATTTTTTATGGATTGTAATCTTTTTAAGTGTTTCCCTTGTTTTTCTTTAGTAGAGGGTGTGTGTCAGATACCCCATGAACACAGGAAGTTGTTGATTTAAGATATTTTTTCTGACTGCACTTTATTGAAATATACTAACTTATCCAGCACCATCCTATACAATGGGTGTTGGGTCTGTATTTTAGATGCAGCTAAAAGAGAAAAAAAAACCATTACATTACAGCTACAAATCCAGTTCTTGAAAGCTACAAGGGTATTGGGAGGGGTTTGACATAGCTAATGAATTAAGAAATGATTAAGAGAGTCAAAAGCAAGAGGCCCAGTAAAATTGAATAGTGTAATTGTAGAATTTAATTGTTTTTATTATCGAATACCTATTTTGTTGTTCTTATGCTTGTATCTTAATGACTGATGTGGACATCTGACTCCTGAGGTTTGTGGTATTCTTCATATTCTGTGTACTGGTCAGTTCACACTGATAGAAGTTAATATTTTCCATTAAGCTTTAATGGATTTTTATATTTTATGGGCATTTTTACCTTTATAAACCTGTTTTTTAAGAAATTATTAAGAGATACAAAAACCAAGAGTTTCAACTACACTACAATATCCAGCAAAAACGGATAGCGCAGTATACCTTTTTTATTTTTAAATGACAGTGTAGTGCTGTAAGTGTCATGCAATAGTTGTGTGCATATTGTCAGTAAAGGCGGTTCTGTAATCAGTTGTTAATCTCCATCACTTTTATAAAGAGCAACATTTACTACAGTACACAGAGCCATAGTTCACTGACATGCTAAACAAAAATGCAGATGATATAATCGTTATTATACATCAATATTATGAAATCATGCTGTGATAATAAAGTTGTTTGTATAGCTTCTCAGTGAACTTCGGCTCTTTGTAGAAAATACTGCTCCTTCTGAAAGCATGTGAAAATATCATATTTAATATCATTCATAGGGTTACAGTGTGTCAGTAATTGACACTATGAGAACTCTCTACCCTAATAGGCTACAGGTGACTGCCATCAACACAGACAGACAAAACATGAACTGACTACTGTTCAAACAGCTAAAACCTGGAAACAAGGAGCCTCATTTATAAAATGGTGTGTAGAAAATATTAGACATTTAGTCTAAGATTATTAACCAAAAGAAAAAAAACTTACAAAAATGTTTATATGCCTGTTTCAGATGCCAAATTGTGAAATCTATCAATTTAAAAATGATTTTGAGTTAACACATTGCCTGAATTTGCCTGAAAATCCCAACTGGTAAGAAAAAAAAATATTCCATTGGGCTCTCACACAAAACAAAGTTTGTGGCCAAGTGGAGGCAGTAAAAAAGTTAGGAGGGCAACAAAGGTCCCTTAATACATGTACAGTGGTACAATGAAGAGAGTAGACAGGGAGGAGATGATGCAATGAAGAGACAGATGAGGCGTTGGGTGGATGAATCATGGAGTAAACCAAGGAGGAACTGCAGGCCCACTGGACAAGGGTGGAAACGGGTTTGGCAGGCTGGGGCGGAGCCAGTGGGACTGAAGACCAAGGTGGGACCAGAAGAAAGAAGGGACATGGTGAAGCTAGAGACCCAGTAGACTTTGGCGGAGTCCTGGGTTTAGACGCCTGAGGGTTGCCATCCCAGAAGGGCACTTAAGACTTCTAAAGGTGTAACTGAGCAGTATCACTGAAGAAGGAGCATTAGAGTAGGAGGTGATGCTTGAACAACTGGGATGATGGGGAGTCAGGGCTGAGCAGAACCAGTTGGGCCTAAGGAGACTCAGGGCTGGGCCGAATTAGCAGAGACGAAGTAGTAGATGGGTTCAATGGGGATAGGAGTCTCTGGAAGCAGAGAAATCTGGGCACCAAACACTTTTAATTTACTTCAGCTGTAAGAGGATGAGTGAAGCTTCACTCTATGCCTGCAAACTCTAGGATAGGGTTAGGGTTCCCAGACTCCCAGGTGAAATGCCTATCTAAGATAGATATGTCAACTAAGATAGATGGGAAATAAACACAGGGTCAGAGTGTTACTTAGGGTGGAATGCTATCTATGGCCATGTCTTTTATTGGAATCTTTTAGGTTTTTTGGGTCTAACAGTGTGCAGCTAAGGCTGCCATTTAGAGAGAAAAAGGTACTCGCCTGTGCTGAAGGAACTATCCCTGGTCTTGACCATTCTCAATGAATAGCCCAGCCCCAATCATGGCCTCCTCTAATGGTGCTCTCCACGGGGCTAAATGGGCATATACTGTATACTACTGTTTGGAGGACTCCACATTTCTCTGTTTTGTGTACCTTGTATTTTTTGATTGGTTAGTTTGTTATTTTTGCAAGCACTGGATGCCTATATCTCCAGGACAGCTCATTGGAGGAAGTCGGACCAGTTGCTGGTGTGCTTTGGTACTCCTCATAGGGGTTTGCCTGCTTCTAAGCAGACCCTGAGCAGATGGATTGTGGATACTATTTCCATGTCTTATGAGTCTTCTGGTCTCCCCTCGCCGATGGGAGTCAGAGCTCACTCAACCAGAGGTATGGCGGCTTCTAAAGCCTATCTGGCAGGTGTCCCGGTTCTGGACATCTGCAGAGCAGTGGGTTGGTCGTCCCCTGTGACCTTTGCCAGGTTTTATGGGCTAGACCTCCCGGCTACCCCAGGCTCGGTGGTCCTCGTGCCTTAGTGTGCTGAATCCACACTGGCAGGAGCGTGGGTATCTCATTCCCATAGCGTTTTCAGACGCAGTTCAAGTTCCTGAAAAGGAAGGTGTCAGGGTTATGTGTATAACCCCAGTTCCTTGAAGGAACTAGAACTGCGTCCTCTTGCCATACCCCCTGCTCCCCTACTGGGCGCTTGCTTCATGCCTGAGGGCTGGCGTGCACTGATTCTCACGTGCTCTTATACTTCCTGGTCGGTGACGTCACCATGGTTTGCATAGCAGTTTCAGAGCGTGGTCACGCTGGAGGCGTTCCCATAGCGTTTTCGGACACAGTTCACGTTCCTTCAAGGAACAGGGGTTATATACATAACCCTGAGACGTTTTTCACTGACCACGCATAAACGCTTCTTTCTCAAAAACAAAATTATGTCCATAAATGCTACTAACATATTATTGTAGCCAAGTTTGTGCTCTTTACAGTGTTATTAGACTTTAGCTACTTAATGTTTATAAGCAGAACATGACTAGTTTCTTTTTTTTTCATCTGTATTTAGTGGTATACAGAAAATTTGAATGGAGTTATATGGAACATGCAGTCAGGATAGCTGATAAAGTGGTGTATTGGATCTCCAAGCAATCCATCTAAAAAAATATATTTTTTTTGTAAACATGCTATAAACAAATGTAAAAAAAAATACAAATTCTTACAGTTTATGCCTAGTTTTGAATATGGGCTCCTGATGCTTTGGGTTAGGGCACCTAAAAAAGTTAGCATCAATTTGTTACATTTTTTAAATTTGTTATTCATTCATTCATTTGTTAACTTGTTTATTTTTTTTTCTGAAATATTAAAATGAAAAAATGCCGTCAAGTGCTGCCCTAGTCATTTGTCTATTTGAGTCACTCTTAAAATTCTACTGTACTACTATGAGAAAGTGTCTGCTTTCAAAAGAGACCAGATGGATAGATATATGGCAGATCAAAATAATTCATACATGCAAAAAACAAACAGACAAAGAACGCAAATGGTGCTAGCCTATGGATAGTTGCAATGCTTAGAAAAATATTTTCTCCACTCTTTAAACAATTTTGTAAATGGTGTATTATATACAGTACAGGCCAAAAGTTTGGCTCATTCAATGTGTTTTCTTTATTTCCATGACCATTTACATTGGTAGATTCTCACTGAATCGATTTTTTTAAACAAGCAAACACATGAGTCCTTTTCCTGCTCGGATCACTTACTCCGTGTGGAGCTACTAGCCACAAACGCTATATCAGCTCGTTCCTTAGGTTGTTTTCTTCAAAATGAGAGTATTTTCACATGTCTGTGAGCATGCATGGCCAAATGACACTGTAATATGTCACCGATGTCCAGATCAAAACATGCGATGCAGATAAATACTTTTATTAGATCGTCTCTATTAGCCGCGATTTCTGATGACGTCATAATGTATTGCGTCATACGTCAAAAAAAGCAGAGCTTTTTAGCGATCGATAGCCATGTCGATCATGATTGTAGACCAAACAGAGCCCGAGATCTCGCAAAGGTTAGGAGGCTATTGTGAATTAGCGCGTACATGGGTTATAATATTTCTTGATGTCTGTTGCATGCATATTTCGTATTGTTGCATGCATATTTTGTATTGTTGCATGCATTTGTTCATGAAATACCCAAATACAACGTTTATAAGTGAATGTATGTGGGTAGGACGCTCTTTTAAATTCAGGTATGCTCTATTCTTTCTGAAATAAAAAATGTACACCGTAAAAGTAGACTTGGAGACACCAGTGACTCCTTTCAGATAAATCTCAATAACCTTTTTTTAGAAGGTAATATCAAGAAAATTTTGTTTTTCCCCTGTTTACTGCCACATAGAGGATTCAAAAGAAAATTACCACAGGGAAATACACCAAACAGATCCTAAATTAAAGACTCTCAAATTGAAACCTAATTTAGACCTAATTTAAAAATTTATCAAAATCTTACTTTTTATCCTTATTTATCATACAATTGTGGATAAATACAATAACATATATGCAATATTCCACCACTGTGTTAAAATGTAGAGTGTTTTCTGTAAAATAAGACCATTTCTATCCATTTACTCCAATGTATGTGGGTAGAACGTAATATTAAATTCAGGTATGCCCAATTCTTTTAGCAATCAAAAATAGAGACTGTAAAAGTAGACTTGGAGACCCCGGTGACTCCTTTCAAATAAATCTCAATAACCTTTTTATAGAAGGAGAATAAAAAAAAATGTCCCTGTTTACTACCACCTACTGGAATCAAAAGAAACTTTCTAAAAGGACAGAAAAAAGGTCAATTTTTCTTTTTTTTATTATAAAATATTAATTAAAAACGGTATAAAAAATGACTTTTTATATGTGTTTATCATAAAATTGTGAATTTATACAATATAATATATGCAATATTCTACTACTGTCTTAAAATTCTGAGTTTTTTCTGTAAGATTAGACATTTTTTATCTATTTACTCCAATGTATGTGGGAAGGGCACTCTTGTAAATTCAGATATGACAAATCCTCTAAAAAATTCAAAATATGCTGCAGAGTTTAAATGGATTTATATTCTAGTTTCTTCAAAATATTCTCACTTTGCTTTGATTACTGCTTTGCACAATCTTGGCATTCTCTCGTTGACCTTCAAGAGGTAGTCATCTGAAATGGGTTTCCAACAGTCTTGAAGGAGTTCCCAGAGGTGTTTAGCACTTGTTGCCCCCTTTGCCTTCACTCTGCGGTCCAGCTCACCTCAAACCATCTTGATTGGGTTCAGATCCGGTGACTAGTAGAATCCAGGTCATATGCCGCAGCACACCATCACTCTCCTTCTTGATCAATTAGCCCTTACAAAGCCTGGAGGTGAGTTTGGGGTCATTGTCCTGGCATGTCGCTACAGGATGCTGTGGTAGCCATGCTGGTTCAGTGTGCCTTCAATTTTGAATAAATCCCCAACAGTGTCACCAGCAAAACACAAAGATCTCAAATTTGGACTCATCAGACAAAAGAACAGATTTTCACTGGTCTAATGTCCATTCCTTATGTTTCTTGGCCCAAACAAATCTCTTCTGCTTGTTGCCTCTCCTTAGCAGTGTTTTCCTGGCAGCTATTTGACCACGAAGGCCTGTCTTCGCGCAGGTGTTCTAGAGATGGGTCTGCTGCTAGAACTCTGTGTGGCATTTATTTAGTCTCTGATCTGAGCTGCTGTTAAATTGCGATTTCTGAGGCTGGTGAATCTGAACTTGTCTTCAGAAGCAGAGATTACTCTTTGTCTTCTTTCCTGGGTCGGGCCTCATGTGTGCCAGTTTCGTTGTAGCGCTTAACGGCTTTTGAAACTCCACTTGGGGACACAATTAAAGTTTTTGCAATTTTCCGGACTGACTGACCTTCATTTCTTAAAGTAATGATGGCCACTAATTTTTCTTTAGTTAGCTGATTGGTTCTTGCCATAATATGAATTTTAACAGTTGTCCAATAGGGTTGTCAGCTGTGTAGTAACCTTATTTCTGCACAACACAACTGATGGTCCCAACCCCATTGATAAAGCAATAAATTCCACTAATTAACCATTATACGGCACACCTGTGAAGTGAAAACCATTTCAGGTTACTACCTCTTGAAGCTCATCGAGAGAATGCCAAAAGTGTGCAAAGCAGTAATCAGAGTAAAGGCTATTTTGACTAAACTAGAATATAAAAGATGTATTCAGTTATTTCACCTTTTTTGTTAAGTACATAACTACACATGTGTTCATTCATAGTTTTGATGCCTTCAGTGAGAATCTACCAATGTAAATGGTCATGAAAATAAAGAAAACACATTGAATGAGAAGATGTGTCCAAACTTTTGGCCTGCACTGTATTTGACCTGGTATTTATAATATTTGGAGTCCAGGTTCCATTTAAATACCTTTTCTGTTGCAGTAAGATGCAGAAGGTGTATTTAGATGGCCTAGAGTTGGTACAGGATACAGCTACTTGTTTTGTGATGAAGTGAGATTTATTGCTGCTGCACTTTTGACATTCCTCTGAGATACTGTGTGCAACAACATCAACAGTCCTGAGGTAAAAAAAAATAAACATGGATTGCTGTCAGTCCACAAAGAGCATGACTACAGACAAATACTCTAGAATATCCTTTGCATTTCTGTAGGAGAAAAACAAGTAAATCTAGAGACATGTGGATGATTCACAGTTTTATTTGGAAGCTTTTGTTTTACATTAAATTACATTTATATTTGTAATATATATCTCATACTATCCAAACTCATACTATTCTTTATCGGTCTTTATAATTTTTTTTCTTCTTTCCTCTTTTTTTTCTTACATGCAGTATATTGCCCCTGTAATATAACTTTTCTGTCTGGTTTGGGAGCTGCATCTACTAACCCACAGCAGATGCTGGACTTTGACTCGCAATTATGCTGAATGTTTTAGATTAGAGATGTGACAAGAAAGAGGCTTGATTGATTTATGCACATAAATCGCAATTGTATGTGACACATTTGAAATAGCTGATATACACAAACCTGTAACAGCTTATCATTTGAATGTGTGTTGCTTGTTGCTTCTGACACACTCTCAATTCGTTTTTTCATGTTAAGGGTCCCCTATTATACACGTTTTTGGAGTTTTATTTTAGGTGTTGATGTCCTTAAAGAATATTTATTTGTGGTATAAGTAACAAAAACATCTCATGGTTACACATGTAACCCTAGTTCCTCTAAGGAATGAGACACCGCATCGACAGGACACCTACAGCGTGACGGCTCTGAATCGTGTGTAAAATCAGCCAATGAATTTGTGGGACATCATAGGCAGGTGATGTCACTGACCATGAAGCATAAAAGCACATGGAATGGCGCCGACTTTAGCTCCTGTCATGAAGCGAGCGCCAGCAGGGATGCCGGAAATGTGACTACGAGAGGCAGCGTCTCGTTCCTTCAAGGAACTAGGGTTACATGCATAACCTTAAGACATTCCTCTTCAGGAGCATACGAGCAGCTGCGTGGACTTTGGACACATGCAATTTAGCTTCTGCTGACCAGGCTCCCAGAAGGGAGGACAATTGAAGGCATGTAGCACAAGTGGTTGCGGTGTTGACTGTAGGTACCTTACGGCTGTAACCCGCTCGAGGGTACAAGAAGATGGGAAAGGCCACTGAGAGGGCCTGAAGGTCACCAACTCTCCTCAAATAACACCATATCGCAATAGTGTGGTCCTACAGCCAGGTCCCAGGTCGGAACCCGGGAACGTAACAGTGGCCTCAACCTCAGCACACCGCAGAGGGGTTCTCTAATCAACCAAGAGAGGCTTGGTAACCATACTCGAGAACCAAACTTGGCCCGGCAGAGTTTACGTCTTTGAGAAAGCGTTTCAATGCACAAAACACGGACAGCATCTCCAGGCAGTTAATGTACCCCATGAGATGGTGACCACTCCACAGACCGTGATCCGAGCGGCCACTCATTACCGCTCACCAAGCAATGATGGACGCATCTGTTGCTAGCGTTACATGGCGAGTCAGAGTTCCCTCAATATGCAAATGAATGCCTTGAAGTCGCAACGGAGCAAGCGCAGCATCCACCTACTTCACAAACGTGCAGGGTGAGAGTGCAAGGCCAAAGGGACAACAGATATTGCTTTTCCTTTAAAAGCAAACCTAGGACTTCCTGTAAGAAGGATGTATTGGTATGTGAATACTTGCCTTTTAAATCTATTGTGACAAACCAGTCCTCGAACTTGATTTGTGACACGACCTGCTTGACAGTGAGCATCCTGAACTAAAGCAGAGCTCGCTGAAGACTGCTGCGCCCTTGAACATTGGCAGGGTTAGCAGTCCTGTAGCGTCAGGACTACTGAAAACTTCTATTGAAACAACGGTCCTCAGACCACATTATCACCCATAATTATGGGAACCAGTCCCTTTAAGACTGGTCTCTGGTATTAGTAGAGCTGCTAAAAATAATTCTTGTTGGGGAAGGGTTTTTATTTCCCTCTTGGGCGGCAACGCTCTGTTTCTGTGTCTTCTTGTATGAGAAGCATGTACTCAGCTGAGTCTGCTCCGCCTAGCAGCATCACAAGCCTAAAGCGACAATGGCTCTGATTGACTCGCTTTACAGAAGGGAGTCTAGTCAGATAATAAAGCGCTGTATAGCGTTGTAAGTTCTGTCTGGCTATAACTAAGGCTGAGGGGCTGCAGTTAGAGAGCCTGTAGTGACAATAAGTTTAATCTAACTCGCTTTTTTGGAAGGGAGTTTAGCAATAAAGCAATAAAGCACTGTATGGCACTGTAAGTGAAGCTTTGAGAGTAAGTCTGTCAGGCTAAAACTGAATTTGAGAACTGCAGTTAGTGAGCCTACAACGACAATCAGATCAGTCTGACTCGCTTCGCAGGAGGGAGTTCAGGGACAATAAAGCACCGTTCCGCACTGTGAGTGAGACTTCACAGAGAAGCAAGTTCGCGGCCGGGTTAAAGCGGTCCGAACAGGGGGAGTCACTCAGCAGAGAGGACCCTAAGCATGCAATGCTGGGATGTCCAGATTATAAAACCTGACAAAAGTGGACGGCGAAGACCAGCCGGCCGCCTCACATATCTCTGATAGAGAAACACCACTAGCCCAGGCCCAGGTAGAGGCAGTATAACCAGTAGGATGGCATTTAACTCCCAGAGGACATTCCAGGCCCAAAATAGTAAAATAAAATAGCGTTCACAACCCATTTTGCAAGCCTTTGCTTCGACACCGGTAGCCCTTTGGAGCGGACACCGAAGCAGACAAACAGCTGGTCAGAGCATCTGAAATCATCTGAACGCTCGATATAAGTTCTCAATGCCCTGACTGGGCAGAGAGGGTTGGAGTCCCGGCCCTCGGAGGGTGGCAAAGCCGCTAGAGAAACCACCTGAGCTCTGAATGGCGGAGAGAGTACTTTAGGCACATGCCTTGGTTTCAGGATGACTTTCGAGTCATTTTGCCCAAACTCAAGACATGCAGGGCTAACAGACAGTGCTTGCAGGTCACCTACTTGCTTAACAGATGCCAGTGCTAAAAGCAGAGCAGTCTTAAGCGTCAGCGCTTTCACTGTTGCCGTCTGAAGGGGCTCAAAGAGAGGGCTTTTGAGGGCATTCAGCACCGTGGGCAGGTCCCAAGTCGGGACAGTGTGAGGATGGGGGGCTTCAGTCGCCTTGCGCCTTTCAAAAATTGGATGAGCAAAGCATATTCGCCACGGTTTGTCCTGCTATCAGGTCGTAGTGGGCTGATATAGCCGCCACGTAAGCCCTGAGGGTGGAAAGGGCTTGGCCGCTATCCAGCAGGTGCTGTAAGAATGACAGTATCAGCGATATGTCACACTTAGGGGGGTTTTCACGGTGCTCTGCGCACCACCTAGAAAACACATCCCATTTCAAAGCATAGAGACGTCTCGTGGACGGAGCTCTAGCTTGAGAAATAGTGTTCAACACACTCTCTGGGAGGTGAGCAGGCTCCCGTCGAGCGGCCACACATGGAGAGCCCACAGCTCTGGCCAGATTGTGCCCTTTGCCTGAGATAGCAGGTCGCTTCTCAGGGGAATTGGCCACGGGCTGCTGACAGCATTGTATAAAGGCTCGCTATCCACGGCTGGTTCGGCCACAGAGGGGCTACCAGGAGGAGCTTGTGGGAAAGCATAGAGAGGAAGTCTCGGCCAAGATTGGGCGAGGGCATCCATTTACATGGTGAAATATGCTGGGCAGTGCGTGTTTTCGTCCGAGGTGAAAAGGTCTATTTTTGCTCTTCTGAATAAGTGCCAGATCGTCTGGATTATTTGGGGGTGCAGCGTCCATTCTGATGGACTGACCTTTCCTCTGGACAGCATGTCTGCACCCTGGTTGAGAAGGCCCGGTGTGTGAGATGCTCTTATCGAGCGAAAGTTCGGCAGAGCCAACTTCAGGAGGCGTGCTGCCATTTTGTAGAGCCGTTTTGACGAAAGGCCTCCTTGGTGATTTATGTACGACGCAGCACTGAAACACAACTGCGTTCACCTTGAGCTTTTTGAGCCCGAGACGCCAGGCTCGCGGCAGCACCCGTTGCTTTAACCAGAACTGTAGGGGCCTCATATTCAGGAGGCCTAGCTGCAGGACCAGCGAGGCTGCTGACATCAAACCGAGCATCCTTTGGAAAGTTTTCAGAGTGCGCCTGGGGCAGGGCTCAAAGGAGGCTGCGCTCGTTCGAATGTTCACGGCCCGCTCCAGTGAGAGTGCTGCGGTCATTCGCTCTGAGTCTATTACTGTTCCCAGAAAAACTATCTGTTGGCTGGGGGACAGTTTGCTCTTTTTGCGAAATTCACTCTGAGTCCCAGGTGATGCAAATGGCTGAGTAAAACATGTTTGTGTCTCTCCGCTTCCATCCGCGATCTGGCTAGAATGAGCCAATTGTCTAGATAATTCAGCACACGGATTCCCATCACTTTTAGAGGGGAAAGCGCTGCATCCATACATTTCGTAAATGCACGGGGGGCTAGGGAGAGACCGAAGGGGAGACAGTATACTTACATGCAATCCCCTCGAAGGCGAATCTCAAGAATGGCCTGTGATGGGGAGCTATCAGAATTTGAAAGTAAGCGTCTTTCAGGTCCAGCGAAAACAGTCAGTCTCCTGACTTCAATATCCTTAAGTCTAAAATGGGCCTGAGCCCGCCATCTCGCTTGGGGATCAGAAAATACCTGCTGTAATGTCTGAGGAGGGAACCACCTGAATCACCCCTTTTGACACCAGAGTGTCAACTTCGGCTCTCAGCACTTGTGCGGCGGGGCTCGAGACCGAAGTGTGTATGATTTTGCTGAATGGCTTTGGTCTTTCGGCAAACTGAAGGCTGTAGCCTTTTTGTATTATCCCCAAAACCCAGTCTGATACCCCGGGAATGGCGCGCCAGGCATTCAAGTGATAAGGGTTTATTATGTCTACAGTTATGTCGCTGTGTAGGGCCTGATAACTCATAACATGTTGTGATTGTGTGAAACTGCTTTTTATGTGAGTCTGTGTGGTCGCCTTTAAAAAGGCGTGCTGCAAGGATGCTTTTACGGGCCTTTTTTCTGCAGCAAATCAAGGTTTCACCATGCCCAGGGCTTCGCGGGGCAGCGGGGGTTGACGACAGAGCAGCTTTCGGGGCAGTCCGGCATCGGCAGGACTGTTGCCCGGCCGCTTCCTGGTTAGGAGGACTTCCTCACATCGGAATCCAGCGCAATCTTGGGCCGGGGACCCTGTCTCCTCGGAGGGGGGAAGCAGCGGTTTGCAGATCGGGAGCTCCGTTTTCTGCTGCGGCTCCGTTTTCTGCTGCGGCTCCGTTTTCTGCTGCGGCTCCGTTTTCTGCTGCGGCTGAGGCTGAGCGCTGGGGGCTGCTGCTTGGGCTGCTGTGCTGGCGGCTTCGAGGGGCTAGCAGAGGCAGTCCTTTCCAGCAGAAAGTGCCGCATGGCTTGCAACGCTTTCTGCGCTTCGATGAAACGCTCGGTGAATCCCTCGATGGAGGGGCCAAACAGACCCGCTGGAGAGATGTGCGCGTCCAGAAAAAGTCTTGTCTGAGTCCTTTATCTGGGTCAGGTTCAGCCACAGGTGCCTCTCCGGCACGACGAGGCTGGCCATGGAGCTCTCTCACCGTGTCCACATCAGGCAGGCCCTCGGAAGTGGCAAGGAGCTTCGCCTGGAACACTTGCAGTACCGCCATGGCGTGGAGTGCAGAGGCAGCATGCCCGGCAAATGAGAAAGCTCGTCCAGCCAGCGCAGACGTGGTCCTGCAGGGTTTCGAAGGGTGGGCTGGTCTCGCCTTCCACCAAGCTGAAGATGGGGGGCAGAGATGAGAGGCTACCATCTGGTCGAAGGGGGCTTGAGAGGGCTCGTCGAGCCGGCTTTTCACAGGCTCCTCCGGAGGAGACCAGTCCAGACCCAGCTCGGAGACAGCCTTGGCGAGGATACCGTACAGTTTGGCATCCACGTTGGGCTTCGTCGAGCTGACTTCAGACGGAGCAGATGGGGGACCCTCCAAGCCCAACAGCTCATCTGCTTCCAAAGCTGCTAAGGAGACGTCCTCCAGCAGCTCATCGTCCGACACCCCTCGAAGGAAACCAAGTCGCTCGCTGAAGCAGAGGGACGGGCTTCCTCAGAGAGGTAACAGACAGGCGAAAGCTCTTCCTCACAAGGTAGTGAGACACGCGGGGGCTGTGGGGGCGTGATGTCACCCATCTCGGAGCACTGCTCTCGGCCCCGCTGTTGCTTGTGAGCAGGGGAGCACGAGGGCTAGGCTCTCGTCCTGAAAAGAACACTAGCCTGGCGTGAAGAGTGGCCATGCTGAGGCTCTCACAGATGGCGCAGTCTGGTCCAGGCAGGAGATGCAGTCGCGGTGTTCGTGGGCGGGTCTCAGCGGTGAACCACAGGTGGAAGAGCCAAGAGGCAAGAGGCGGCAGGGGAGAAATATTCCGGCTGCACATTCCATCGGCTTCCAGTAAGGAACAGCAAAGAATCCGTCACTGAAGGAGAATGATCTGAAGATGGCTGGCGGTCCCTTGCATTATTTAAATGAGGGACACGCCCCATCACACCACCATGGTGCCACCTGCCACCTAAGACATCACGCCATGGGGTGTGGTTGAGGGCATTGGCCCACTGTTCGCGGGGCCTTGCCCATTGGTTAAAAATAGTCCCCAATACAGCGGCCAATGACCGTGCAGTTTTAGTAAATAATAAAACTGCGTTTTAGAATAGGCTTCAGTTAGGGGGAAAAAGGAGTTTTCCCCATGCGTCTTAGCAGACGCAGTACAAGTGAAATCACAGTCAGGCTGAAAACCTCAGGAGTGTCAACGCCGCTCAGCCTGAAGCCTGAACCAGTGCCGCGAGAATCGCTTATTAAGGCTTCCTCTGTATTATTAAATAGAGCCCTCCGAGAGCGAAGCACAGATAGTGGCATTCTCTCACAATGTCTGCAACTCTCCCAGGCAGACTACACATAGCGTGTGTGTGTCACCTGGCAATATATCTTTCTTGCACGGAGGAACACAAACTTTTTTTTGATGGAGACACTTTTGACAGACACACACAGTACACAGAGTGCTTCGCTGAATGACAGAAAGCATTCCACGTGCTTTTATGCTTCCTGGCCAGTGACGTCATATGTAAACAAAAGCTTTTTTTGGATGTGATTAATTGTTTGACAGTGCTGTTTATTATATATCCCCCTTATGCTTACTATTTTGTAATATGGTTATAGCATATGATCCACATACTGTATGCTTAAATAGTTTAAAAACCAAAAAGGTTTGCTCATTAATTAATTACCTTTTGATTATAGTCCTCAATCCCCTCCTACTAAATTAAGCCTATATTAGTAGTCTTATTGGTAACACTTTACAATAACGTCCCGTTTAAGTCATTTATAGGTGATTCGTTAATGATGAAATGTTCATCTACAAAACATTCACAAATTATTAATAAGTGATTATTATGTTTAGTTAATTCATTTAATAAAAAGTCAATTACAAGTTGTGATATGTTGAAAAATACACACACAAAAAAAAAAAAAATTGTGTAAACCCTTTGTCTCATTAGGACAGACTTGTGTTCTGTGTGGAGTTTTGTGGGATCTAGTGATAATGTGAACTAGTTTTACCCTCAACTGAAGTTCACATGAGGTGCACAGTGCCAAAATACTCCATGTGTTTACCATCTTTACCCAACATATCACAACTTCTAATTAAATTGTAAATTATATATTATGTATACAGTATATAATACATTTTGTTTTGAGGTGAGATCCGTATACACAACGTTTACTGAGCTTACAATGTTGTGCAAAATTAATGATGCTAAATGTCATTTTATGAGTCGGTGGCAGATGTGATGGAATGTGAAAGGCAATGAGGCTCAATTGACTTTGAGCTAACGCAAAAATTGTTCGACAAGTATCATTAGAAGTACAAAATATGAATATTAAGATGAACATGCATATTTGAGATAGGGGTTGTTGAGGATGTGTGTGGTGATAGATTGCTAAACAGATTGATGATGCCGTAATGATGTATTATCCTGAAGGTGGCACTTTAATGGTGCATTCAGACAACAACTACATAGAGGCACTTCTCAATAGAGTCATTTACCTTTAATGAATACAGTTGAACAATGGTTCCTCTGGCTGTGTAGTATTACACATCTGATCTGATGGTTCTGACACTCGGTGCTAACGCTAATTAAGCAGGAGCCATTACCGCAGGGCATGCATGTCGCTCAGAAGAGTTGAGCTCTGGCTCTCCAGTGTGTGTCTCATGGGCCATAATGGAGCTATGTCTTACGGGCTTTAGAGGTTTGACACCAAACATGCTGTGACCGCAATGTCAAACTCTGTGTATGACACATAAATGCTGTCTGTTAGCCTCTCATTCTCCGTTTGTGGGTTTGAAACCTATGCAGGACAATGCCAATCACCAGCTTGGCTGCGAGCTGTATCTCCCCACCACAAGGTGTCAGTGAAACATTAATGCAGCCCTTTTCATGGTAATGAAATGCCTGTATCTTACATGCATAAGAGGGTACCCTACATTCAGAGTGGGAGGAAAAAAAATAGGGCATGCAGAGATAACCAGTCACTCGAACAAATCCAGCACACCGGATAGAGAATCAAGCTAGCTGAACTAAGAAAGCATTTTGTAAAACCGAGAAGTGGAAAGGTTGCTTTACTCTGCTAGTCCTATTGTTACACTTTGATAATTCTATAAGCTTCTTTATGCATGCGCAGAAAAGATATGAAAAGTTCTTTTTTTATTACCAATTTCTCACATATCAAAGTTTCTTTAAAAAACAATACAAAAGAGAAAAAAAAGTATGTGAGAGATAGATAAAGAGAAAAGAACATGGGGGAGAAAAAAACAAAAAATGAAACCTCAAAAGTGAAAGTAAAGAATTTTTTTTTACTACTGTTTTCTTACTACTGTTAATTTTACTTTTGTTAATATTTGGGAAGGGTACTTATACAAATAATTGTTAGTTTATATGTCTAGCTGATAACTGTTGCTGTGAGAAAGTGTCACTCAAGTGCACATATAGTTAATTTTATAGATATGGTGCATGAATACCTTATCAGAATTGCACAGCACTTGGCACCAGAGATGCGTTCAGGTTGCTGGGAGCAGTCCAGTGAGAGGACTGTGCCTACAGCAAAAGAATGCATCACTTTCTCGCTGACTGATAGCACACATTACTAGTGTTGCTTTATGCACATCAGACACCTGCCACGGTGCATATGCTCTCCTCTGGGGAAAAAATGCTCTCAGGCTTTGCAAAATACATACACATGGACCAGAGATTAGTAATTGGACAGGTAAAAAGAAGACCTTGCTGAAAGGAAATTTAGAACTATAGCCTTATCTATTGGTAAGACATGGTTTTTACGATAGGTGGTTACATTTTGACTTAGATTAAGGAAACATAAATCATGAAAATTACCTGTTTGATATTCATATACTTTATTCTGTATCAGTTTAAATTGCTTAATCAACTTAGACATAGGTCAACAGACTTACAAATAAATTAACATCATATACTATATATCAGTGGTTCTCAACGCTAGTCAAAAGCTGTCTACTTGGACAGTAAGGCATCATAGATGCACTCCAAATTAGGAATGCATAGATCCGATATTCAGGATTGGTATCGTGTCCGATACGGTAATTTTCTGCAGATCGGGTATCGGTGAGAGAGACAGATCCAAATCTGATCTTGTGCGTATATTATTCCTTGTTATTGTTAAGCCCTACGAAAAGGCACACAAACATTATAAAGCGCCATGAAGTGCACTAAATTTCAAAAGTTCATTTAAGTTATTAAATTAAAGTTCAGGTAAACTTTACTATCTGCGGCGGCTGTCTGTCATCCTCCATTCAGTGTTCAAAATGCGTGTTGTGTTTGGTTACTACAGTCAAACTCTCTTCAAGAGCTCACAGAAACTGAGGTTTAAATCTGATTTAGAACGTTCTATGACATCGCATAACTGCCAAATTCAAACTGAGCTTTTGTGCGTTTTCTGCCACTGAGCCAGTGAGAGACGTGCACTGTGCTTGTCATATTATCAAAACTATACAGTGTTCTTAAGCACATAATGCATATTTTAGGTTTCAGACATATACACATAAGCACTTCTGAAACAATACATTTAGAGCTTTATAAAATACACTAAGATGTGTATAAATTGATGAATGTATGTGCTGTAAATCCGACTGATGGGACTTTTGTGAATATTTGAAATACAAAAAGAAAAAAACAACTAAAAGTGATCCATCTGTCATGGAAACAGTAAAGTCGAACATTCTAAATAACGGTCGCCTAAAAAAATCTCACTCTGGGTGGGGGGGCGCTGAAATATTTTAAACTCACCGCTGAAAGGGTTAAAACATACGTGAGAGCGGAGTCTCTGTCCAGGCCAAGGTTTTTGCAAAGATCTTTCCATTTTGAAAATGCACCAAAATTTGTTCTCACTTTATTTCGTTGACTGTTTCGGTATCTTTTTGCCTCGGTTTGTATACATCTAAATTTTTTTGGGATTGTGGAGAGTGTCATCATGATCTATGATATCGAAATGCACAGTAAATAACTACCACTTCTGCATTTGTCCAGGCGTGTTGCCGTAGTATTGACAGGTGAAAACTGAGGATTGCACGGATATCGCGTCATTGATAGGCGACAATGAACAGGAACGGTTCATTATTTAAATCTGGAATTTATTTGAATTCCTACAGAATTTTTGAGATAATGTAAGCACATAACTGCATGAAATGTAAAACATTGTGCAAGTGGTTTTTTGATTATTTTATTAAAAAACTTTTACATATTGTGCCTTCAAAAGGAAATGTCTTTTAATTATATAGTATATATTTATATATAAATGTACTTGCTTGTTTTTTCATGAATGTATTTCACGATACAAAGGTCAGTGTGTACCATTTTACCAGATTTAGTTCTACACTCATTCACTTTAAAAAAAAAATTGTGTGTGCTGGTCCCGATTCCAGTCCCTCGTTTACGGCTGGAAGTGCCGACCCTGATCCCAGTTCCTGATCCACGCCCCGGAGAGCCGATCCTGATTCCATTTCCTGATATTCAGCCAGGAGAGCCGATCCCGATTCCAGTCCCTCGTTTACGGCCGATCCCCATTCCCTTCCTGACACAGAGCGTGACAGTTAAAATATTAAATAAAAAATAAATAAATAAAATTAAATTAATAAAAAAATCATTATTTATTAAATAAAATAAAAAAATATATATATATTAGCTTTGCAGCATACTAACAGCAGACTCCAAACATAAGTAATTTGAGCTACAATTGGTTTTTGTGTGATCGGATGGGACAGACTTGCCTTCACTCCATACATCCATCGATGTGCCTTTCTTGCATCTCTTTTGGTAGAAAACTTGCTGTTTTGGAGATGCTCTGACTTATTCTTTTTGCTTGCCCAATTTTTCCTGCCTCCAACACTGACCGTTCACTTAATGTCTGATATAACCTATCCCTTGGTGCTGTTGTACCTATGTGGTCAATGTTATTAACTTAACTTGTCAGTGGTTTTAATGTTGTGGCTGATCAGTGTAAACATTGTCGTTGTTTCTCTTTTTTCTAACCAGTGGAAGACAGGGGTTAGTGTTGGTTGAACCAGTTTAAGGAACAATTGCTATTTGGGCAATTTCTGGGTTGGCTCCACAGGAATTATACACATCCATTTTAAACAAATGGAGTTGATTTAACCTATTTTAATAGCATTCACTTACTTAAATTCAGCTTTGTTCATGTTAACAAAAAGCAGACAACATGCATTTGGAACAGAGTAACCTATATCAGAAGCATGCCGATTGCGTTTGTGTTTGTATGTGAAGCATACTCATTTATTTGTAACAATTGTACTTGATAGAAGGCAAAATACTTTATCTTAGATCCAGTGTTTTAATATTTAAAGCTGAGTGCAAGCCTAATTCACATTATGCTTTCTCCTCTCACTGCCAGTGATGTGTATGCCACATGCCACATTGCCATCAACACATGACAGTGGATGTTGTGTTGAAGCCAAAGGCAAAGCTAGTTGTCAGTTAGCAGAGTAATGGAATTAGAGGTTCATTAAACTGCTAGTTGAGTGGTAAACAATTACATATTTGAGAAAAGAAAAAGTCTTTCAGTGTCTCTAAAGTAATAATAAAGCAAGATTTGTCTCACACCCTATTGTATGAAAATTTAAAAAAAGAATTTCATCGTCATTCAGGTCGATTAATTATGACAGCTGACTAACCTTATCTTTGTGCAATGCTGTATTGCTCTGACAAGTGTGCTGTTAGGGGGCACTAGACATACGGTGAGTCTGTATTTGTTGTTTTCCAAAGAGCACACTCTGAATTTCACCAGCAGGACTTCACAAATGTGGAATCTTCATCAAATACCTGCTGTCAGTGTGGATTTGGTGTGTAAATATTCCTGGATTGTCACAGCACGATTTTCACGAACATGATCTTGCCAAACATTACTGCTTCCTAATGTGATGAAACACTTATTCCAAGATACTAAACATAGCACAGTTGGGCCAGACATTCACTGGTATTCAGAGTGGACTTTTAAAAACACATTGCTATGACACATTTTGATTTATTGCACCTGTCATTGCAGACTTTTCTTAGACTTGTCACATGATATATACGCCGAACCAGAAAAGAGTTTTCTTAGCAGTAATTTTGGGTACATTTCACAAAATCTGCCAACACCATGTCCAGTATTTAGCTTAAAGGGAAAAAAAGAACCCCTAGAATTAATACAATACAATAATACTTTATTTTCAGTTCTAATTATTGTAACAATGACACCAATCATTATTATCATCATCATTTACAGTATTTAAACAAAATACAATGGTTATTTGTTCTATTTTTTTTTCTAATGTATGTTATGTGTGACTAAAAAAACAAACAAATAACAACAAAAACTACTAAAAACTAAACAAAAAAAATGTATGTATCAGATAAAAAACCTTATAAAAAACCTACTATTATACTACTACTATCGAACTACTACTATTACTACTACTAGTAATATATTACAAACATATTTACAACAAAAAAAAATTGACAATATTGGACCAGAAACAAAAATGAAATTGGGGACAGAAATTTAGGTCCCAACAGTCATGCATAATGCATAAAAAAAGTAATATTTGGTGTAACGCTGTCTGTTCTGGCTAGTTTAAGTTTCGTTTGGTACTTTCCTCTTCTGTCTAGTTTTAGTTTCCTTAATTGGTCATGTTGTTCCATTTCTGTTTAGTTGATTAGTTTGATAGTATCCACATGTGCTCCTCACCTGTTTGTCTCCCACTGAGTGTCTCCCAGTGTTTAAAAGCCTGTTCTGTTTTGTCTTTTGTTGTCGGTCCTCAATGTAGATGAGTGTGTACGATTCCAGCCTGTCTGTTTTCCCATTCTATTAATTAAAGCATTGTCATTTTTGGTCTGCCTTCGTGCCTTCCTGCATGTTCCTATTTAGTTAAATTAGAATTATGTGCTTCATTTTTTGCTTTTATAAATGAGTGAAAACATCCAAATTATATGTATAAAAACAATAATGTTCAATAAATAGTTAATAATAGTTGGTATTGTAATACTGTAAATTAAAAAACAATTGTCTACCTTGTAATACTGTAGTTTAAAAAGAGGGTGTTTACGATCCCAAGCAACATAGGAATTTAATGCATTTAATGTACATTCTCGTGTGTGTGTGTGTGTGCTGAAGTCACTCAATATTAATGATTTTTGAAGAGTTCTAGAAGAGTATACTGTAACATCTTGGTCTTGCTTGTCAGAGGAGGAAAGGCATCAAGACATGAACTTTGAGGAGGTAACATTTATTTATAAAACAGGATACCAGGCGACTGACAAAAGTACAGAACTAGTAGCTGCATAAACTACTTGAAACTAATACACTACTAAATGCCAGTAGCCCCACCAAAATGGAATTGTTGGTCAGCATGCTTAAGAGGAAAAAAAAATAACAGAGCAATGTTTTACATCTTATGACCATAGCAAATGCAGATTGATCTCAGATGTGCATTTAATATGACCTCTGTACTGAGTTGTCCATATAGTAAACTGGATCTTTTTTGTGCGCCATGTAATATCAATGAAACAGTAGGATTTGAATGACTCTACAATCAAGAAAAATGTAGTCAAAACTGTGGCAAAGCCTTTCGGAAGCTTAATTTAGACTTTAGTTAAAGCTGAAGCTAAGTCCAGAGTTGGTTAATTTTTCGCCATCTCTTATACAATAGAGGGACAGAAAGGGTGATTTAGAGTGTAACATCCTCCACTGATAGTAATTTATTAGTCTGGAGACCCTGAATTCACTTGCAGTGTCGCACACATACCACCGGGGGCGCTGTGGCTTATCCCTGTCTCCAAAGAGGATAAGCTGTTTACGTAACGTTTTAGCTCCACAAAAAATCGCACGTACAGCACATCAATAGAGAGATAGCCAAGGAAATGCTGTGTCCTTGCCAGTGTGATTTAATGAGGTTTATGTTTGTGCAGTCTGGAGCTTTGGGAGAAGAGTATGTCCCTGTGTACATTAGATTTCAGGTACTTGTGTCCACAGACAGTTGACCCAATAATTTGTCACCACCGTTCTGATGTCACTACAGAGCCTTTCCTCTCGACGCCCCCTAGAAGGCAGACTTTAAAGAGAGGAGCATTCAGAGCTCGGCTGGAGGGAAGCCAAATTGCTTGCCTCTCTAACGTTGACTTCGCGGGTGCATGAATAAATGATTTTTCCAACACTGGATAAAACCCTTGTAAGCTATTGCCACTGTTTTAATTGCCTCTGCCATGCTATTCATACAGACAGTTGGAGTCGGGGGAAAAACTGCACATGAGCAAATAAACTTGTTACCTAGTGGAGCGTTTTCCTATGGCACCACCCATTTTACTCAGCAGCCCATCGCCATATGTTTTGGACAGATTTTGAGGAAATCTTAATTATTGCTGTTCTTCTTGCTTTCTCTCCTATTTACTTGTTTTCCTCATATCAGGATGCAGTCTTTCTAGTGTTTTCAAATTAATTGTATTTTCTTTTTTCGGCTTTTGAAAATACATATTAAGCAGTGCCTTTAAGTAACTTTTCAAACCCCTAGTAAATTGTGTTATGGCTTTTAATATACTGATATATTACTTATTATATTCTTATTTATATTCAGCAAAATAGCAATGCATATTGATAAACAACAATAAACTACAGTATGTAACATGTATATTTTAATTAAACATTTACTAAATGTAAAATACTCCTGTAGAGTCATGCGATGCCACTTTTGTGGGTGATGATACAAACACTTTCACATATGATGATGATACAAACGCTCAATCAGAGTTTTGTATTAGTTAATTGAAACCAAATCTACACTTTTTTGATAGTCTGCATTAGAAATTGTACTAACTATAGAAGTAGTAAGTAGCTTTGCAGCTGCGTGCCAGATAGCTCTCATTAGAATAATAATAGACTGTTATCCTAGAATAGTTGAATAATGCATGTGCAAACTCAAAGTAACTTACAGTTAGTAAACTGTCTGAAGAATAAAAAAACAAATAAAGTGTTAGCAGATATTAAGCAGAGGGTCTACCTATAATAACAGCTAGCTGACATGTATTTGCAAACTTTATTGTAGTTATAATGTTTAAAGTTTCTTTATCAACATAAAGTGTTAGCTCAACTCTTAAAGCAAATGTAATACTTGAAGCAATACTACTAATTCCTGAAATACTACTGTTTTAATTCCAAATAAAAACATTTATAAAGTTTAAATATCATGGAGACATAGTAAACATTCTCAAGGTTTTCAATTCTCAATTTTCTTTCTGTTGATGGTGTGATGTAATTACTCAGAAAACAGATTTCCCTTGTATTTATCTAAAAGAAGACAGATCAAAATCTCTTGACAAGAGATGTTACTAAAGAAGACTATGGACATTTTCTTCCATTCGCTGTATAAATGTAAAATGTCTGATTACTCAGCTGTTTGCATTATAGCATGACCGCTCTAAACATTTTTTCCCCCCAGGTTCTCAAGCTCTTTTGTGTTTCCTCTAGCCAAGCAGCTTGTACTTGATTTCCATGCTTTAATGCCTCAGAAGGGAATCACAAGTTGTTATGACTGTATCTCACATTAAAAGTACACGGGCGATTGATCTAACAGTTCTCTGATCTTTTGAACTAATTGAATAAAAATGTTTACTGCATCTTCCTTCAGATTCTTCTTCAAAAGAATATTACAAACCGTCCTCAGAGGCTGAAAGGCCAGTGGATTAGTTTGCTCTGAATGCAGGATCAAAATGTTCCCAGGCCTTTGTGGGTTCTAAGACTTTTCCAAAAGTGAAATGACCGGTATTGTTACACTTCTAAGCCATCGCTGCTACTAAAAGGCTAAACATTTACAGAACAGTGTTTCTTGCTTGTTTTTAATCTAATTGCAGTTGTGTTAAAAATCATGAAACACTCTCAAATATATTGAAAGTAAACACTTTGTGCTGCAAGCTTTCTGAGCCCAGGTCATTGTTTGATATTTGATCAATGCATTAAATTTGCTTAAAAGAGACACTGCAGCACTAAATAAAAGGACCCACTTTATGTGTCCCTAATACCTGTGTACTTACATAGTAACTAGATGTGTATCTAGTATGTAACCACAGCGTTAGTACACATTGCTACATAGTATCTACATCTGTAATATTTCTGTAACCGCACACTTGTAACCACCCTCAGAATGGTGTGTGTAAGTACAAATGTGTAACCGTATATTGGTAACAGCACTTTTTTCACTTCACTAAGTAGCAGTGTAACAGGAATTACATAGCTACATTTTGTAACAGCAGTATGTATAAGAGTAACTGGAACAAGGGGTGATCAGGGGGAGTAATTGGGTAGGTTTAGGGACATGCACATTTGCACATTTCGAGGGTCCCTGCAGTCACACCACAGCGAATTGTACTATCTCCAAGGCCTTGATACCTGGTGTTTCTATACAGGAGATCTGTAACCCCTTGATAGCACTTTGATATCTGGGGGTCTCTATACAGGAGATCTGTAACGCTGCAGGATGGTCTTCCCCCCCAAAATGTTTGTCCGTTTTTACAGATTGGACTTGCAAGCCACTTCAGACTCTTCTGTTCTCTTGCCCTAGCTGTGCAGGTACACACACTAGGCAGAAATTTGCAAGTCTGAGGGCATGGGCATCTTGTTCCCCATAGCAGCTCGAGTTCCTGAAGAGGAACGTCTCAAAATTACGTGTGTAACCCTTGTTCCTCGAAGGAACGAGATGCTGCGTCTCGTAACCACACTTCCAGCATCCCTGCCTGCGCTCGCTTCATGACATTGAAGCTGAAGCCGGCTGCACTCCATGTGCTTTTATGCTTCCTGGCCTATGACGTCTCGCCCATCCATTGGACTGATTACACATACAATTCAGAGCCGTCATGCTGCAAGCATTCCCCATAGCGTCTTGTCGACGCAGCGTCTCGTTTCTCGAGGAACTAGGGTTTCATATATAACCTTGAGACGTTTTCTTAAATAATTAGATTATTTATTTTATACACACCACAAAACCACTTATAAGTGAAAAACAAACAACTGAATTAAGTGCAGATTTATTAGTGTTGCTCATGCTAACCTGGAAACCTAGAAGCTGTCATCTTTTTGTGCTTTTGGGTCACAAGGTTACCTCCATCCTACTGCGACCTTGTTGTATGTTCTTTATCACATTGGAGGTTCACATTTTGTTCAGCTACAACACAACTCACCGTGTGGCTTACCGTTGTCCATGATACAATAACCTTGCCATTATGCGCAGGTAACAATCCAAACCTAGAAGTAAGCTCACCTTTTATCATTGCAATAGCTACACCAGCATTTGCTCTAAAGCATGAGAGAGACACCATCAGGAAGTGTTGAGTGACGTGGGGTTGCTGTCATGTTTTGCAGAATTATTGTAATATAGGGCTAGGAATGCAAGCATAGGACCGCTTCGGCATCCTGTGGGAGAGTAATTGCTCTGGGGGCTGCGATAAAGTGAGGAGAGAGGATGTGATGTGTTTCTGTATGTGATAAAGGATGTCATAGAGGAGGTCTTGAGGAATGTTATGAAGGCAGAATGATTGCATTATAAATATGAATGTTTAAAAAAAGGTGGTGATGCTGATGTACAGGGGGGAGAGATGGATTGTGCTATTTCCTAATGGGAGATTTGCCTTACAAAGCGCTTACTACTATTAAAGAAAGGTTTTTGGCTCCACTGCCATGCATATGAGAGGAATACAAAATACCTGAACAAAAAAAAAAAAGCTTCCACAACATAAATTGCTAATTATATAGGTTATGTGGCATGGATGTCTATGCTGCATTTGTTCTTTAATGGGTCATGAGTTGACAGAATAAGCTTTTCTCTGATATTTTTACTTGCAGTATAGTTTATTTTAATATAGTTTGGACTGTAAATCCAAAAACATTTTATTAATTCAATAATTGTTTTTTTTTTTTTCTTAACTTTCAGTATGCCATAGAGATTAAAAAAAAAAAAAACTAGATAGTATAGTATATATTAGTATTAATCACTATAGTCAGGCTTTCTTAAAGACAGGAATAAAACCAATATTCAGTGATATTATGTATAATGTTCGAAAAAAAGGCAGAAATTAAACAGTGTGGGAATAATTAGAACACCAAGTTGTGGTCACAGTGAGGTTGAGCCAGAAAATGTTGATAAATCAGTGTCACTGGCTATATCTGGAATCACTCCTTATATGCTCATTGACTTTTCCATGTATTACTCTACTAATATGTTACTCTACTAATATGTAATACTTTTCCATGTATTACTCTATTACTCTTACTCTACTAGTATTACTAGTGAAAGTGAAAGTGAATGAAAGTGAGAAATTGGTCTGTTGTGCACACACAACAAAGGTTGGTAGGCAGTTGCTAATGTGTCCTAAATGGTTATAAAGGCATTGCTAGGTCG
>JAUMHI010000054.1:1621473-1633717 GCA_032359435.1 Enteromius unitaeniatus | reverse complement strand
AATTATGTAAGGGATAAACCACAATGGTCAGTGCAATACTGCATGACGGATGTGGAGGAGCCGTTACACTATACTGGAATATTTTTTTAGCAAAGCTACGTATCAAAGGAATTAATTTACTGTCAACAAAGTTGTGCATGGCTTTTACGATTAAACATACGTAATACATTTTCAATACCATGGCTTGGAAGAATACTTAATCATTTATTTTGAATACTGAACGTTGAATATGTTTTTGTAATCATGTCCATAGGTCTAATGTGCTTAATACAACAGGTGTGGTCATTTTAGTTTAAATGCAATAAATAGGGTTTATAAATGCATAGCCAGAAGGTGTGTATGCTAATATTTTACCTAACATTTGAATATATATATTTTTTTTTACAAATATTATCAATAATTATTCATTTTACCTCTTTTTCAAGTAAAACTTCACAGCTCCGTATGGGACGTTATGTGCTGACATCTACCGAGCAAGCAGCTGAGTTTTTCTACTTTTTCTACTTTTAATTCCAATTACGAGCTTCCTTCAAGAACATATGTAAATAAATATGTTTTATCCGATTACTCAATTAATCAATGGAATTTTCAGTAGAATACTCGAATACTAAAATATTCTATAACTGCAGCCCTACTGTTACTAAAGTGTTTAGAGTTGCTGGAATAGAGTGAGGCATTAAGTTGTTCTGAGTGATTTCTAGGTGCAAACTATAACATTTATCTTCTATATTAATCATATTAATAGTTAGAAAAAGAGATCATAATCAAACACATGTTTTTTAGAGACAAATGGATACATTCGTGTAATACAAAGCAGAGGCAAGCTTTTTAACAGCCTACAGAGAGAGTCTGTATTAGTAATGCAAGGGAATGAAGAGATGCATTCCCTTGCAGTGAAATGCAGTGCATTTCAGCCTGAACAGTTATCAGTGTAATTGTTACCATTTTTTTTGCCTTGTTGTGTGTGTGTGTGTGTGTGTGTGTTTTCTCTACAAGTAGAAATGATGAAACCATTCAAAAAGGGATTCAATGTTTTTTTTTTTTTTTATTATTATTTTATTCAACTGATTTGCAGCCTCTTTTTCTCCTATTTTTGCGCTTCTTCATTAAAAACTAGTGCACAAAATGTTTGGGTGATATACATGGTTACGTTATTTTAAGGTCCAATTCTCACTATTAAAAAATCATTAACTATGATTTTTGCCACAATCTCCCAGTTTGCTTCTTATTAATTGTTGGTAAATTAATTGAATTTAGGTATTATGTAGGATGAGAATGAATTAGATATTTAGAATATGGTCATGCAGAATATTTGTCACAATTCTGGACTTTTGTTGTGTTTTTCATTCCCCATGTGCTCTGTGTGACCTAGTTTCTTTTTGCCCTTGATTGCGTCATTATGTTCAGGTGTGAGTCTTTGCATTCATTTCAGTGTTCTTCGTCCGGTCTCATCTATGTAAGTGTGTTGTTAACCTCTTTGTTGGATTACATCTCTTTGGATTATCAATCAATCACTTTTATTTACATAGCACTTTTAACAATACAGATTGTAGCAAAGCACTGAACATTATCAAATAGTACAATAGGTTGATGGTAATGTATAATTACAAGATTAAACTATGTATTTATCAAATGCAGAAACAGTCTCTGTAATCAAAAGGATGATAATCACTAGAAATTACAGTAGGTGCCCCCAACTAATCAAGCCAGAGGTGACAGCGGCAAGGAAACAAAACCCCATCCATCAAAACAAAAAACCTTAGGAGGAACCAGACTTAGTTGGGGCCAGTTCTCCTCTGGCCGGACACCCAGCACCTACTGTAATTTCCAGTTCAATATTATGAATTATTATGAAAATCACTTATAGTGTGTGTTTGTTTTTGTGCATTTGGTTTCGGTGATCTGTCCACAGGGTTCATCTAGGTGTTCTGGTCTTCGATGAAGATCATACCTTTGTGCTGATATATTATCTGATCTGGATACGGAGTGAGAAACAGAATAAGAGAGAGACAGACTAATATTAGCATATATGCCATTCTTTTTACAATCTAACGAGCACACTGTGTGTTAAGGGGAGTGTTCCCTGTTCTGGCTAATCTCATGAATGCAGCCTAACAATCCTTTAATGGGATTGATTAATAGATGTGTATTAGTGTGTTAAGTGTAAGCCAGAGTAAAGAGAGGTGTCTTTAATCTAGATTTAAACTGACAGCATGTCCCTGCCTCTCGAACAGTATTAGGTAAATTTTAGTGATAGAGTTTAGCAAATAGAGTTTGGGTGATAAATATGAAAAAGATCTGCCACACGCAGTAGATTTTGATATTCAAGGTCTCTATTCAAATATTCAAAAACTGTTTATTGTGATTTCTCATCTTCATGCATTTACTCCCACACCAAGTGCTAATAAACAGCCATTGTGTTAAGAATAGCTGTAAATAGTGATGATTTTTTTATTTATTTTTTTTTAATTTTAAAAACGAAATTGTTCTTTTCTTTCTATTAGTTTATAACTTCTACAATATTACATTCATTTTGTAATATTTGGTTTTGGTTATAAAGGAGGTTTTGTTTTATTTGCTGCTAAGAAGAAACCCCAGAAGATATGTGAAGTATATCTCCATTGCTGTTCAAAGTACAACACAGTGGTGACTAATATATATATATATATTAGTCACCACTGTGTTGTATCGAACCAAACCGTGGTCTTTGTGAACCGTTACACCCCTGAAAGACAGGCCTATTTAAGCCCCAAAATAACCTCTGCAGTATATTTGTCAAACATGAAATTTGTCATACCATATACTACTCCTCTTGTTTAATCAATATTTTTACTATTTTGATAATGCTACCAATAAGACTATGTTACACTCAGTTTTACATATTTTACTATGTTTAAATCCATTCTACAGATTTTCTTTTAGCAGAGACAATGGCAAAAATACACATTTTCTTCTCTATCATGAAGTGAATTAGAAAGATCTAGTATGTAAGGTATTTTAGTGTTATGTGTGCTACATGCGTCGATCATCCATCATCATCATTAAAGTATCTTCAAGTGGAGAGATGAATATGAATTGTGTGCATTTGCCACTTTTCAGTCTTCGGTTTATTTATACTTTCTGGCATTGCACCTATTTTTGACAGCTACCAAAATCATAGTGTTGCTTTGCTGTATCTCCAGTGACTGAAATTAGAATTGATCCACACACACACACACACACACACTGACAAACAGGCAAAGACAGGTCATGGATCAAGTATGAAAAATGGCCTCATTGCCAGAGAAGTGCACAATTTATGGATTCATACACTGGCACAAAAAGTTACAAATCTTTAGACACAGGCTTCTTGTCCCATATACATGTGCATAGCATTAATACTAAGGGTCTTCTGAGAATTAAACATTTCTAAACATGCTTTTCTTCATATTTTCTCAGTAAAAAAAAAAGTCTCTATAGAAGATGTTCATTCTGTAAGCTGGCATGATACAAAGGTCCCTTTTTCAAAGATTTCATTTAAAGTGATATTATTATTTCACAATACAGTATCATGATACAATGTGGTTTTGTGCTGGAAATAGTGTACTATTGTGGGGTCTTTTGCTATTTGCTCAAATTGGAATGCAAAAATATATCTGTGGCACCATCCCATTCACTGCTATTCAAAATTTACCCAACCATGACGTCTTCCGCAGTGGAGAAACCCGGAAATGCGAAAAGGGTTCGGCAGGGGTGGAAGTAGCCGGGTGGTATTAAGGTGTGTTGGAAAAAGACTGTACTTCCCCTTTAAGAGAGCAACTGCTTTGGATGACACATTTTAGAGTGTGATACAGAGATAAACAGGTCACCAGTAACAAATGTGAGGTGTCTATGTGCAAAATATCATGTTTATGTTATATGCGACTTCTATGTAATATTGTTTTGTTCATATGACGAAAATGTTGACAGTTATTCTGTGTTTATGTGTAGGTGCTACTATCGTGTTTGTTTGATCCTAAAGAGTATTGTTTCACCCTAAAAGTGTGCCCTAACCTTTAACTAATTGTACATTCGGGAATATTGACACTTCATTTGAGTTTTCTTGTATTTACTTTGTTTTCTTATTAATGTAAAACCTCCGTTGGGAGTGTAAGCACAACTATAGTGACCCTGTGTGGTAAATTTGAGTATTTTGAGTACAATGTAAATTGAGTGATTGAGTGAACTATAACGTCTTATTTGTTGATTTATTAATTTCTGATATCTTATATCAACCAATAATAACAACCAAGAAAATCTAAACAACTGGTTGATGTTATATAACAAAATAAAGTAAACAAATATAAAATTTTAAAATATAAAACAGTGATGTTTGAAATTTGATTCATTTGTTAACTGGCAACATTAATGTGTAACTTGGTCAAAAATAATAATAATAATAATTTGGTAGTTTGCAAAAAGACAAGCTGTGTGTGTGACATACACTTATCTTTGAAAACTTGTCTTTTTGTGAACAAAATGCTATCCATCTATTCTCCAAACCACTTATCCACACCTCTGACACATCAAAAGATACAGAAATTTATTTAGCAATTGGCTGATGATTTAGGTTGTCAAAGCATCAATTTGGTAAGCTGTTAGTTAAAGTCATAAGTCTAACTAAATAGCACAGTGGATGTGATTAGGCTTCACATTAGAGATTTGGACTCGGCTAAGCAGTTATATGTCAGTCTGTCATGTGTCATTCAGTTCTTAGTTCAGGTGCCACTCAAATTACCATTATCCAGGACCACATCTCAGTTGTATTGACCTGCAATCATTCAAGCAGGAGCTTGTCAAAATTATGCTATTCTTTCAACACCTGTTCTATCAGAATTTACATTTTTTCAAGTTTCCATCTTGAAATTACATGCCAGTCAAAGCCCAAGTATATTGAGGAAATGGAAAGGACCTCGAGTGTTTTGTCGGAAGGAAGAAAAACATGATTAATATGTCAAATCAAGTTTTTATCCAATCTAAACCTTTCCATGCTATAGATAGAAGGGTTATTGGACACAATCCACTAATACCAGATGTAATGCTCAACAAAAATAAGAATAAACATGTCTTGAAAGCTGGCTTTATTGCATACCTGCGGATGTTTGGCTTTTGCTTCCGGCAGATCATTTTCAAGATGTTTGGCAAAAATCAATAAATGAAAATGAGATTTCATGGATTGCAGAAATCACAGACTTACACACACACCTTTTACACGCACATACACTTTTTCTGTGAGCAGAAAGTAGGACAGTTCTATTGATACCCATTGAATCATTTCAGATGAGTCTTAAAAAAGCACCATAGAAGTGAGATTTACAGTGAAGCTATCAGTCTCACATTGATTGTAGCATAGAAGCAGTGTAATAACCAGAGGTGCTCACAAGTCTCTGAGCTAGAGTCCAAGTTGAGTCTCAAGTCTCTTTATTATATTAAGTCTCTGGTTATAATAAGTGTTGCATCACGAACAGCATCACTGCATAATTAAATATAAATAAAATGACTGCTTTATCTATTAGCATACAGTATCAGCTTTGATTTTGGTATATAATCAATGTAAACAGGCTATTGCAACATGACAAAAACACCAAGAATGCTTTACTTTTAAGTTAAATTCATATCTGTATTTTGTCTTGTAGCATGAACACACAGTACAGAACAGGTCAAAAATGAAGAAAGACCAAATATGGTCAAACATCACATTGTAGCTAAATGCAAAACACTATTGCAACAAACCAAATGATGTGAAATATATGAAGAGTTCAGATGCAAAAGCCATCTGAAATTTTCTTTAGAATGATCATTTTTATCAAGCTTGTATATTTAAGTCGTTCACTTAATTGTCATTTAAGTTAAATTGCTTAACTTAAATATACAAGCGTTATAAAAATTATAATTCTAGAAGAAAATTTTAGATGGCACTTAGAGGCTTTTGCATCTGAACTATTCATACTATCCACACAAATGAACACACTACACTTCCTTATGATAGAGAATCATTTAGGAATACAGACTGACTGTATTTATGAATGGGAAATTGAATCATTTCACTCGATTCGTTTTAAAAACGAGTTCATTCATAAACGAAACGCTGCTGTGTTTGAGTAGAGATGCGCGGCGGCTCAGTTGTGACTTGTTTCAGACTACTTTTGATGATGAAATAGAGCAAAATCAGGCAATAGATTTATAGTCACACAATGGAAGTTACCTAATAATAACATCTTGTTTATTTAAACACCCGTAATATTATGGTCGTAGCTAAAGCAAGAAGCAAGCTAGATGATGTAATACGTTAATTTGCATTCATTACGTCAGTGAGTCATATTATATTGCGTCTCTGTGGTCACATAATGTAATGTAATGCACCCAAATTTCAATATAACTTAAATGGATATATTTAATGGTTTCTGTTGTTAGAAAAACTGAATGAATATGAAATAGTAACTGAAGTGCACCCCATTATTAGGCCTATTAAACTACCTGTATTTTACAAGATGTTAATCTGGATTAAAATGCTGATTAATAATCTAGGAGTTGTCTAATGAAATCAAATACACATAAGATATAGACAATGGCTATGCTGTGATTTTGACTATATTTGCATGTAAAATAGAGTTAGAAGCAACATAGTATGTATTTTAACTGAAAGTTCTGCTTCTCTCAGTCTCTCACTGATCAGAACAGACGCAGAGAGAGGTGTGAGTACTCGCTAGGTAAACAACAGCTCATGCGGCACTACCAGAGACTCGCTGAGGTTTGTGCAAGAAGAAGCTTTTGGAAAAATGTCGCCAAGAGTGTCGTTAAAATCACGACAAAATCGCTAAATTGGCAACACTGTGTGTAGCCACGCCCGTGCGCAGCAGATACACGTCATGTGTTACATGGGAAGGTTATAGGTAATGGAGGGAAGGGAATAACAGCGAGCTCATCAGTTTTTTTCTAAAAACAAGCATTGTTCATGAGTCTGGCAGCTCAAGTCCAAGTCAAGTCTGAAGTTTTTCGAGGACGAGTCTCAAGTCGAGTCTGAATCACTGTGTGTGGGACTTAAGTCACACTTAAGTCACACGAGTCCCCATCATTGGTAATAACTATTTACATAATTACTTTTATAAAGCATTATGAAATCTCTTGCAAGCAAATACAGTACATTCATCATGACACAGTTATCTAAGAGCTAATGTACAATGACCTGTTTTCAATATTTTGCTACAGGATGTATGCTTAAATAAAACTAGTGAGCTTGCTTTTTTATTTTGCTTAAACATTACATTGCAATTTCTATCACTGGAACAACAATTTAATGAACAGTTCAATTACAACATGGCCTCATTTCCTTTGTCCTCAGATGACTGAATCGTTTGTCCTGTAGAAGTTTAGATTAGATTAGATTAGATTCAACTTTATTGTCATTACACATGTACAAGTAAAGGGCAACAAAATGCAGTTTAGGTCTAACCAGTAGTGCACTAGCAGCAAGTGCAGGATATAGGTATAAGTTATAAGTGCGCTTATAGCAGATATGTACAAGCAGAAACTGGAAAATATTTACAAGTGGATATATAGTGATATGAAAATAATCTACAATTTGTATTAACTATGTTTTCAAGTATATGCATTATGTACAGGTTGCTATAGTAGTCATGAGTATGCATCATGGATATGCATTTACTGTGTCACAGTTTGACATATGTATACAAATATAAGTCAGAATTTACAAGTGGACATGTGCAATGAGTTGAAGCATGTAAAGTGTACATACTGGGGGCGGTCAGTGTGGGGCAGAGTTCAGTAAGAAGAAAGCTCTTTGAAAAAAGTCTCGGAGACCGATCACCGTAGTATCGTCTGCAAACTTGATGATGGAGTTGGATCCATTTACAGGTCTGCAGTCATGGTTGAAGATGGAGTAGAGGAAGGGGCTTAGCATACAGCCCTGCGGTACACCAGTGTTGAGTGTGATGGTGGTGGAGCAGATGTGGCCTGACCTGATGTTGTGGTCTGTTGGTCAGAAAGTCCATAACCCAGTTACATAGCATGATGTTAATGCCTAGGTCTCGGAGTTTGGAGGTAAGCTTGGAGGGTGTGACAGTGTTGAATGCTGAGCTGAAGTCAACAAACAGCATCCGTGCATAAGTGTTCTTATTATCCAAGTGTGAGTACAGAGTGCAGCGCTATGGAGACTGCATGCTCTGTGCTTCTATTGCCTTGGTAGGTAAACTGGTGTGGGTCCAGGGTAGGTAGGAGAGAGTGGGAGAGAGTCTTTTTCTGTTAAGGTTTTGACATCATCAACACAAAATGTTCTCAAACCAATATACCCTTGTAATCTGACATCTTTCAGAGATAACCTTTCTTTCTTTGATTTTATTTTATTAATTTAATTCATTTACTACTAATTTACTACTGCTAACACCGTTTTGTCCAATCTGTAGCCAATATGCAGTTAATTAGGATTTCCTACATTTTCTTTACATATAAGTTTACCCCAAACCATATCCTGTCTTACTTACAAATCTTTTCAAACATATTGTCTGTTGTAAGCAAGTAGAACTGAAGCATGACAAGTAATGCAGTATTTGTACTGTATTTTGATGGCATGTTGACTGTATAATGTCCAAATATGTATGCTTGTTATATGCGTTTGTTAATGCTCTGGCTAAATTCTGCTTTTCACTTTGCGCTTCCTTTTAGAGAATCATTTCACTTGGCTTTGATGATAACCCCTGGGATTCCTTCGCAGGAAGTGTCTGACCTTTAAGATAGCGCTAGTGTTAATAATAGCAATTCTAATTTAAACATAATGGTGAGCAACACAGTCAATAGGGCTACATAAAGGGCAGTGTAAAACCAATGGGTTATACTTGCAGGAGGTAAAGACTTCATCTCAGAGGGAAGCCTTTCCTCCCACTGCTTACAGCACACACTTTCCCATGTGCAAAGTCTCCCAAAATGAATAAAAGGCTTGGATTTCCATTTATTCTGAAGATTAAGGTGTCTTTTAACACCATGGATTAATGCAATTTCATAGTTTTATTTGAAGCAATGAAACTAATTATGTAATTATAGGTAAAACTGGTTATTTTTAAGTTATCCATGGGTTATTCCATGAAATGCACATTTGAAATATGCAGTCTTTTCTTCCAGGAAAGTGATTTATAGTTCCTAATGACCAAGTTCAGTGATTATCTTATTTTTGGTCCAGTAAAATGTCACTTGAACGGAAAGCCAATGAGAATTAAAGTAAAGCATTCTGAATTTTTTTTTGCCTACTTGAAAAAGCCCCGCCCCTTTTCAAAGGGAAGTACATTAAAAGGTTAGTTCACCCACAAAATGAAAATTCTGTCATTAATTACTCACCATTGTGTCGTTCCAAACCCTCGTCCAAAGACCTTCGTTCATATTCGGAACACAAATTAGATATTTTTGATGATATCAGAGAGCCATCTGTCATTCCATAGACAGCAATACAATTGGAATTATCCAGAAACATGGCAAAAACACCTGTTAAAAAAGTCCATGTGACATCAGTGGATCAACTTCAGTTTTGCGACAATACGAGAATCCTTTTTTTATTTTTTTGCACAAAGAAAACAAAAATACCATCATACAATGAACCATTCTTCTCCTATGACTTGTGTCTTCTGCCATTTTAGAGAATATTACTGTGTAAGCATATGCGTAAAACAGATGCAGTTTGCGCACATGCGTGTACTTTCGCCCCGATGTAAACAAGGCTGATTACATCAAATATGTTATAGCTTGCTCACAGGAGAAGACTAAATTGTGTTATTTTTGTTTAATTTGCACAAAAAAGTATTCTCGTAGCATCGCAAAAGTGAAGTCGATACACTGATGTCACATGGACTGTTTTACCAATATTTTTGCCAATATAATTAATTAATTTCTGATTAACTTGTTTACAATTATGCATCAGTTAAGCATGAACACACATATAACTAATGATTAGCTGAACATATATTAAGGGCATATTAGCCGTTATTTACAATTCATTAGTCATTTTAAAAACAAACATTTATCAAACTTCCTTTATTAGCTCTAAATAAGTGGCAGTTTAGCCTTAATTATTACCTTATAGTCTATAAACTTGAATATTACTCAATAGGTGCCATAATTAATATGGATTTAAGTTTCACTTTAGAATAGGGGTAAAATTCCATTTATTAGCACTATATTAACTGTAGTTTAGTCCCCAGGGGGTTAATTATTAGCTTTTCCTAATCACTAAACTTGAATATCACAGATTTAGAACAGGGGGTCTAATAGGCTTTAAAATGTCTAATGAATTGTAAATAATAAATAATATGCCCTTACTATATGAACAGATAACCATTAGTTATACACATGTTCATGCTTAACTGATGCATAATTGTTAATCATAAATTACTAGTTTATTTGTGCTTAACTAATGAATAATTCAGGCCCTTAAAATGTAAAGTTAATCGTTAATTACTAGTGTGTTTTGCTCAACTTATCCTTAATTTTCCATTTTAGCTTTCAACTTACCGCTATTGCATTCAGATGCCCAGCATTTTAAAGATGACATTAAGAAAACATGTCAACACTATAGTTAGATTTGCAGGTGTTTAATTGGCAACAAAGAAGTGAAGGATAAATGAGGAATGCACTGCAGTGCTAGCGTTGTGCAGGTGTACAGTTATCAAAATGGTGCTTTACTTTTTTCACACAATGCAAAGATTTTAACATCACTCAGTATAGAAGGTTTTGATTTATTTTACTCAGTCAACATTCTAAATTGTCAAAATTGAGTCTATTTAATATTTTTATTTTATTTTAAAATATTCACACATTAACATGTAATTGTATACCTAATACATTGAATACGCTGCTCAACTAATGCTTAGTTGTAAACAAATTAACCATTAACTAATGCTTAACTAATGCATTGTTCTGACCCCCTATTCTGAAGTTTTACCAATAAGGATTAATGACAACATTTTGGGGTGAACTAACCCTTTAACGCAAGCAAGCAAACTGTGCTCTTGCATGGGATCATAAATGGATGGATGACTGTTTTCGCCAAGATCACACATCAGCAAATGTCCAAGAACAAATGCAAACTGTTCTATGTAAGCTAACATTGCAACTTCCCCTCGATACTCATTGAAGGAATGATGACACACTACATCCCAAGATTTTAATTTCCTGAATATATGGATATGGAAGATGCAGCAAGGATAATCATACTAATGAAATAGTATGTCCTTGAAAGCACTTATCTCTTTAAATGAGAGGAAAAAGTCATTTTTGTTGAAGCAATATAGAGGAGTAAAACTCATCTCGGACAATAATCCTGGTTGTCATTTTGAAATATTCTTATAGTTTAATTTCAGAAAGACTATATAAAAAAAGGTCAACGAATATGGAAATATAATGGTTTTCTCTTATCTACCTTCATTTTGTACAGTACATTGGCTTTTTTTTTTTTTTTTTTGGCAAAGTGTGATTTGAAGAATTGCATAATTATTTGGGCAATAAAGCATTCCTCAGAGACTGTGTAAATGGTTGACAGAAGATCTGCGAGTGTTGCATGGGAAAGTAAGATATTACATTGCTGTCATCTATGCTATTTCATTGTGTCCCACATCACACTACAATGTTGAGTCTCACTATTGGCATGTCATATGCAAAAAGCTTTCACTTTGACACCCCTGGAGCACCGGGACAAAGTCACCCTTAAAAGAACTCTTGCTGGCTTTTGTGTTTAAAAATATACATACATTTTTGTAAACCACTACCCTTCGTCACCTAAGCCTATGATATGGTAACCAAAAAGTAGCAGGTTCAAAAGGGATTGTGTTTGACCATAACCCTTGAGCAAGGCACTAATGCAACATTCCAATCTACATATGGTGAAGGAAATTCTTACTTGATGTTTTCAACTTACAGCTATTGCATTCAGATGCCTAGCATTTTAAAGATGACATTAAGGAAACATGTCAACACTATAGTTAGATTTGCAGGTGTTTAATTGGCAACAAAGAAGTGAAGTGAGGAAATGCACTGCAGTGCTAGCTTTGTGTACAGTTATCTTACTTGTTTCACACAATGCAAAGATTTTAACATCACTCAATATAGAAGGTTTTGATTTATTTTACTCAGTCAACATTCGAAATTCTAAGGAGCGTGCAATTGGCATGCTGACAGCAGGAATGTCAACCAGATCTGTTGCTCGTGCATTGAATGTTCATTTCTC
>JAUMHI010000054.1:1579403-1598517 GCA_032359435.1 Enteromius unitaeniatus | reverse complement strand
CATTTCTGGAGTGTTAAAGATTAAAAGAAAAAATAACAAGAACCATACAGAACCGAAAACCGTGACCCTAAAACCGTAATACAAACCGAACCGTGGGTTTTGTGAACTTTGCCACCCCTAATATATATATATATATATATATATATATATATGTTAGGGCTAGGCGATATATATCGAACGATATTTTATGCGCATCTCATCAGTAAAGCCGTTTCTTTGATTAGCGGTAAATGTTCATCAGCTTTTTTAAAAGGAAGCTGCCCCATTGAATCACCCGCGAAACTAATGCGTAGCTTGTCAGTAATTTACGTCTCTGTTCATAAACTGGCGCTGCATTTAAAAACAGCTGACAAAGATTTAGCACTAATCAAACCGATTTAGCACTAATTAAACTGGCTTTACTGATGAGATGCGCATAATATATGTTGAGAACTGTTTCCTGCAGTTTAGTCCACAGTGCAATTGGTTATTGGAATGTTTGAAAGTTGGGTATATGGTTTCTTTCCATTGTTTTGGTGTTATGTGTATTAGCTGAGGTTCAGTGAAATCATTACCATGTATAATTTTCATTGGATGTACAACCTTTCCCTCTTATGCATTTTGAGTTCACTTCTAATCCCGTTACCAACCAATCCATCAAGTTAATGGTATTTTGTATAGGCGTTTCCCCTGGTGGCCAAAGGAAGGTGTACAGGGAGGTGGGGGTTCTTTATACAGTATGCTTGAAAATGTATCAAACTTTTCACTGAAGTCCACTCTAAATTAGCATTAGAATAATTTTCTATGGCAAAAGAAAAGCCATAAATGAATACATCTGGATTCTTGGCATTACATTGTTGCTGTTTATAATGTTGCTTGTATTGCTGTCTTTATACTTGGTCAAAACACCTCTAGTCAATTATTGCTTAATTTTAATTAATTAAAGTAATTTTTAGTAGCACAAATTATGTCACTTGTTGTAACGCCGTAGGCGTCTCCTGTCTTGTCATGTGTTGTGTTTTATGTCATTTAACTCAGTCAGTAAGTTTGCAACAGTCGGTGGAAAATGACATTCAAGGCCAAAATGTATTGAAATTACAAATACTCAGAAATCAGTGGTGTCTTGCACACCCTCAGCTTATTGTGTGAGCATTTAAATTTTAAAGTATGCAGCACTATTTCATCCACACCCCCACACATTGTTGTTGAGATCATGTCATCCGTATATATCCCGCAGGTTTCCCAGCAGCCTTTAGAGTGGGGCTTATGGGCCATTACACCAAACTAATTGTAATCTATTTGCCTGCAGTGTTGAGTGCCACAGCAGTATACTGAATGAATGTTGTACCCCTCAGCAATATTCACTTCCTTATTACTGCCAGAAATCAGGATGGCAGTATTTGCTTATTTCATCAACAGCGCCACACAGCAGTTAAACTAAGAGTTACACGATATTTTCTCTGTCAACTTTTGTTGTGGAAAAAAATCCACAACAACAATATACTCATTTAAGAAACGTCTCATTATTTTTTTCTTCATGCAATAGATGTCACCAGTGACCAAAGCAGCTTTCAAAATACCTTCTTTCATGTTGTGCAAAAGTCATTCAGGTTTGAAACTATTTGAGGGAGAGTAAATTATGACATAATTTGTATTTTTTTGGTGAACTATCCCTTGAATGTTTTATTCATAAATGAAATGTTACAAAAAAATAAAAATAGCAGGTGGTGGTAAATGTCTATAGGAGTCGATTCCTTCAAATGGCTGATTCATTTGGAAATTTAACAACTCATATTCATTCAGAAACAAAACACTGCTGTGTTGCCCAGAGACACACAAGTTCTGCTGTGGCTTTTCAGCTAATATGTTTGTTGACATAATTGAACAAAAACACACAATATTGTGTTTAAAATAAAACATAAATATATAACTTCTCATTTGCTGAACTTTTAATAACTGTCACATTTCCACTTATGTTTATTACAAAAACAGAACTCCTGTTATATTGCTGTAATTGCTGGTGTAATATTGCTTGCCATATGATATAAATATGAGTCAAAAACTCATTTAAGGGCATTTTCGGGCCAATGTGTTAACTGCGTTATCATATATTACAAGTATATGCATTTTAGGTTATGCAGCATATTCAAATATGCAGGATTTAGGTTGGGTAGTACAGGGTACATTTTTTACAGTATGTTAAAAAATTTTTTTACAAAATGTTAGGAATTATTTAAAAAATATGCAGACAGTAATAATTTTTAGGATAAAACTAACAACATTGTTCTGTTCTCTGTGAATACAGTCAGAGACTGTGATGAATTTAGCCACACTAGCTATACAGCATGCTAACAAGCAAAAACGCAGTTTTGAAACATTAATAAAATATAAGGTGATTTTTTTTCTTTCGTGTTCTGGGTATGTTTGAGCATCATCAGTTGGAATTGATCTGTCTTTCAGAATCAGCTTCTGTGTAAATTCTGTGATCTGACCCTTGTTTATAAAGCAATCCAACATAAAATGATTGCACAAATAGCCCTGTATAAGATTCTTTGACAGATTTTACTTCCATAAATAAAACTGGAAGGAAATTCACAGTGTTCTCTGTGGCTCATCTCCTAAGGAGATTCACACTTTTACATCCAAAAACGTAATGCAACAAGTACTTGTAACAAGAAATAAGGGTCCCACTTTATATTAAGTGTCCCTAATACCTGTGCACTTGCATAGTAACTAGATGTGTATCTAGTATTTAACCACAATGTAAGTACACATTGCTACATAGTATCTACAGCTGTAATATTTCTGTAACTACACACATGTAACAACCAGGGTTCGAAATTAACTTTTTTGATCACCAGCCAATCAAAATTTCCATTAGACAAATTTTTACGTGGTGAAAATAAGAGATTATGAATGCCACTGAATGAAAATTTGATCTTTGTATTAACAGTGCATGAAAAATGCACAGAAACACACATAAATTAAAATTACTGGTCTAAACTGTTAGTTTCTTTAGTGTACTCACGGCAAATCTGACAAAACATGACCGGATTTTTACTATCAAACACTAGCCAATGACGACCTGTCTGACATTTTTATCTTCTGCCTCCTTCCTCTTCTCACATCTTCCTGATCCTGACGTCTGTCATAACCACCACAGCATTTTGATTTTAGCTTATTTCGCTGTCCAACTCAGTCCTCTTTAGAACTAGAAGTACTACGTGATTCAGTCAGGGGCATTGAGTGATTTTGCTTTTGTTGCTTTATTAACACGACTTTGGCAATAGCAACTAAATTAGGCTGCGGTCCCTTTAAAACTCAATACACGCGAACGCAATGAATGCAAAACGGACAATTTGAAATCATTTTGTGTGTAATTCTCCATTTAAGAGTAACTTACTCGCACTGTGTGAGACGTGCTATGTGTGTGTATCAATGCAATGAATGTATTGATACATGTTCCCTAACATTACCATTTACATTCACGTAAAACGTAATCGACTCTGTTTACTTGAATGCTAGTCAAAATGGACAATTTGAAATCATTTTGTGTGTACTTCTCCATTCAAGAGTAACTTATTTGCGCTGTGTGAGACATGCTATGTGTGTGTGCTTCAGTGTCTCCGCTCAGAAACTGGACTGAATTGAGTTCTCTCTTCCATCTCCAAACATATCCATATGCCTGCTCTTCTCTTAATCCCACATATTGAGATTTTTTAACATTTTATAAGACGTGCAGCAAGTGTATAGCATATAAATACAGTTCATGTACACATCTGACCTCCGAACCATGCAGCACATTTGTTCTGAATTTATCTCTTTCCAATTGTCCCTCCATAACATTTTTGTTTTGTTTTTATTCATTGACGAAAATTTTAATAGTTTTCGGTCATAGTTTTTGTCATTTCAAATTCAAAAAGTTTTCGTTCATTATTTTCTTGTTTTCGTCGGTGAAAAAATGTGGTTGACGAACATTATTATAATGAAAATTATTCGTCAATGTAATTAACACTGCTGCGCGCTGCTGCCAAAGGTATCTAAAACATCACGCGTAGTGTAGTGTTCATGGACAAACGACGAAGCATCTCTGACATGATTTGCATGATTGGCTCATGCGTCACCGGCCAAACTGGCTGGTAAGTTTTTATCAATACCCGCCAAAATGATTTTTAACCTGCATTTTGGCGGTAGGCTGGGCGATATATATCGTACGATATATTATGCGCATCTCGTCAGTAAAGACGGTTCTTTGATTAGAGGGAAAACTCCGTCAGCTGTTTTTAAAAGGAACGCCAGCTTATAAACAGAGCCGTAGATCACTAAGAAGCTGTTACACATTTGTACTTTCATTACCAAAAAATGTTGTTACCAATGTCCTGTCACACATACCATTCTGAGGGTTGTTACATGTGTGTAGTTACAGAAATATTGAAACAACACTGGTTGTGTGTTAAAGAATTTTTTATGTGTGGGTACATTAGCAGGCTTTTTTTTGGCCATTAAATTTGTTCCAGACCGGAGACAAGTACATCTACATCATGTGAGAATATTGGACTGTGCAGTATGCTATTGCTCGGAAAATACTGTGGCACCTTCAGTTTTGCAAGGCTTGTACAGTCTCAATGCAACTGTAGTACCTTCATACCCTGCAACCCTAGTTTTAGTCTGTATCTTTGCATTGCTCATTTGGACTGCAGCAGGTGGTCTGCAGTTCACTACATGGTGTTTATGAAATCATAAAGTTACACTAGAGCATAATTTTTAAGTCTCTATTTATCTGTTAATGTTTCTTTACAAAGAATCTGTGTAACGAAGAGATGGGGAGCCGTGTGGATCCAAATGCAAACTCTTTATTTAAAAAAAATATATAACCGACAGGTATAACCGAGGTATACAAGAATAATCCAAGAACGTAGCAGGGAGTGGAGCGAACGGCTAACAGTATCCAGAGGGGCAGAGACAAGAGCAAAAATCCGCGGCAGGCAGGGACAGAAACAATAAATCCAGAACAGAAAACACGGAGAACACAGAAGGCTTTACAGAGGGACGGACCTCAATGATTGGCGCCATGACAAGGACCAAACAACCTTTAAATACAAGACATAATGAGGTAACGAGGGGGATGAACTAATTGGCAGCCATGGTGACAAACAAGGTGGTAGGAGACATGTTCATAAAATGGTCATAATAAGAGTCCTGAACAGTGAACAGGACAGGAACAGGGCAAACAATGAACATAGTCCGGGCTGGAGTGCCCTCTGGAGGCTTCCGAGGGCAACTCCAGTGACGCTTGTGATCTGTCAATCTGCTCATACAGGGCTTTATTATCTGGAAAAAAGCCAGAGTTATTTGCAGTGGATGCTATGGCAGTTGAGTAATTGCGTCTTATATTTAGACTCTAAAAATGAAGCATCACATCAGAGCTTTATTCAAAAGATTCAAAGAAGTGACAGCTCCTACTGCTGATAAGAGCCGATAAGGGAAGGCTTCAGTATAGGAGACCGCTCTAAAAGATATAAATCAATTAATTTCCCTACTCACAGCCAAATCCTAAGATAGTAACTGCTCTGTCAAATGTGATGAGACATCTGACCAACATTTAATCAACCTTGCAGAAGTAAAGAGTAATTTAAAACAGGACAAGTGGAAAGATTGGATTACACTCAGAGCTGACCCTTGCTTATCGGAGCACTGGTATCTTCTGTCTGGACATTACTCTGTTCATTCACTTGTTCTTTTAACACTCATTTCAAATGTCAGTTCTAGTCAGTAAGCCATCTGTTTAGTTCAGAAGCTACAGCAGGTTAAAACCTACTAATCTGGTTAATGCTTTTTTCATTTGTATTGTCAATATGTACAGTTTTCAGAGTGGACAAGAGTTGAGGCTATTTTCCAAAGGTCTTCTTACATGCTATAACAGCAATGGAATCTAACATTCAAAGAAATAATATACCATGCTATTAAAAGAAAATAACAACAAAAAGCAATAAAACATCCTGAAATCCTTCTCCATCTTCTGTGTTAGTAAATGTTATTAAATACCGTATTTGAATGCTGTCAGTCTGACAGACTGCTTTGAAATACTCACATGTGCTTTCAGGTGCACTTTGCAGTAATGTAGTGGAAACAGCATTTTGACTTGTAATCACTGTCCCTTTTTTTTTTTTGACCAACAAAATCAAAGTAGTCAACTTAAGTGTTTTTGTGTAAATGCAGTCTAATAGAACCCCAGTGGTCTGATTATCTAACACGACCAAACAGTAATACTGATAACAACAAGTAAAACATTGGCTGGTTTTATTTATTAATTTTATTTACTGCTGGTATTTGTGCTACTTTATTACAGTTTACTTGATTAATTAAAATGCTTTATGTAGTGTTCACTTGAAGAATACTTGAACACTGTTTAGATTTAATGTTACTATAATGTTAAAATTTGACTTTTTAGTAGTATGTTCTCTGTTTAGTTTTCTAAATTGACCATTTACATGTCTTTTTTTGCTTATGCAAAAACACAGGTTTAAAGCAATAGTTCTCCTAAATTTTACTCACCCTCAAGCCATCTTAGGTGTATATGACTTTCAGACAAACAAAGTTAGATTTTAAAAATGTATCCAAAATTATAATGTAAATAAATGACTTACATTTTTTTTTCCCACGTGAGTGCCAAGTTCCGGCTTATTGGCTGCTTTCTGACTGTATGACATACACAAGTAGCATCATCAAGTCGAGTCATAGGTCAGCCAAGAAGCCGGAACATGGCACACTTTGGGGAAAATAATAGATAACCCCCTGGAGGCGTATAGGTTAGTTTTATAGGTTAGTATATCCGATTTACGGAGCTTCAAAATAATGGGCACTATTCACAAGCATTACCAAGCTTGGAAGAGCCAGGATAAATTTATGAAATTGAACTCTTGACTGTGATCATCTGAAATAAGATTTTTGGGTAAACTTTTATTTTAAGTACAACTTGGCCTGATCTTGCAATGCCTCTCTTTCTCCATGTTACATCCACACTAGGCTCCACCCACACTACCTCACAGCGCTCACTCTAACCTGAGTTAATCACCTGCACCTGCCACCACCATTTGGATACACTCACCATGTTGATTACGCCCACATATAACCACACACCTCACTTTAGTCATTGTCCGAGCTCGTACATACAAAAGTGGACTCACTCAGCTCTCTCTGTAAAACTTTTCTGTATTCTTACCTGCTCTTTTCCAGTGTTCTCCTTGCCCCTCCGTGTGTCTCCAGATTCCCATGAATCCCTCGTCATCTCAAGTCTGTGGTGTGTGGTCGTCCAGTCCGTCTGTCTCCATTTCTGTGTTCCTTATCATCCTCATTCAGCTGCAAATAAACTCTGGGTCGGCGGGAAACTTAATCGCCAGTCACCTCGCACGATGCCTTAGGCTCAAGACAACACCTACCGAAATAAAGTACCAAGTTTACTGGTCATTGGTTACTGGTCATCCTCTCTCCGACAGGGATGGTTTTTAGTTCTGGAGGGCTCCACCATCGACGTGGTCTTAGGGCGTCCGTGGTTGGCTCGGCAAGATCCCATCATCTCCTGGGCTTCAGGTGACATTATAAAGTGGGATTCCTCCTGTTGGTCTGAGTGCTTTCCCAAGTTACCTCTCCATAGACCCAAGTCGTTAGCTCTCTGCTCCACTTCTGTTGAAAGTTCATTGGAAATCAACTTCAACTTCATCAACTTCCCATGCTGCATCTAGCTTCTTTTTCATTGCTAAGAAGGATGGTGGGCGGCGCCCCTGTATTGACTACCGGAAACTAAATCAGGTGACTGTTCCTTTTAAGTATCCACTACCACTTGTCATGCACAAGATCTTTCGTGAGTACCTAGACCAGTTTCTTGTAATTTATATTGATGATATTTTAATCTACTCCTCTACCCTTGATGAACACAGGCAACATGTCTGTAAGGTCCTCACAAATCTCAGAGAGCACCTCCACCCAGTTCCTTGGCTAAAACATTGATCAGTCAGGCATCAGCTTGGATGATGGGAAGGTCGAGGCGTTCACCAGTTGGCCAGTTCCTAAGACCATCAAAGAACTCCAGCGAGTTCTGCTTTTACAGATGTTTCATTGACAATTACTGTTCCTTATCGAGTCCCCTTACTTCTATGTTAAAGTGAAAACCTAAGCATCTGCATTGGACTCCTGATGCGTCACATGCCTTTCAGCAACTGAAAGCCGCCTTCACCACTGCACCTGTTTTAATCCACCCTGACCCAAGTTTACCTTTCGTTATAGACGTTGATGTATCCACAACAGGCGTTGGAGCCGTTCTTTCCTAGCAGCATTGGGAGTCATCTCAACTCCGACCATGTGCGTATTTCTTCAAGAAATTGGGTTTGGCGAAAAGGAACTACGACATTGGAAACAGGGAATTTCTCGCCATTACATTGACCTAAAAAGAGTGAAGGCACTGGCTGGAGGGGGCTATTCGTCTGTTTCAGGTATTGACTGAACACAAAAATTTACAGTACTTATGGGATGCTAAATGATTGAATCCACGACAAGCTCAATGGACCCTTTTCTTTACTAGGTTCAAGTTTACCATTACTTACAGACCTGGGTCTAAGAACAAACGAGCAGATGCCCTTTCCCGAAGAAGAACCTGAGGAAGTGGAATTCATTCTTCCTGAACGACTCTTCGTTAATCCCATACAGAGGGTAACCCCTCCAGTCGTCACTGAACCTGCTCCTGCCTCTCCGCCGGACTATCCCGCCTCATCTCCGTTTCGTTCCCCCAGAGGAACGCATTCTACTTAGCGTACACCTCACTGGGCACTGGGCATCCAGGCACCAACAGAACCCTCACTCCTGAAAGATCATTTTTGGTGGCCAGAGATGAACAAGATGTGCAGAGGTACGTGAGAGGGTGGCGGGAATGTGCAATGTCCAAAAGCCCGAAACACCTACCAGCTGGAAACCTCCTGCCACTTGCCACACCTAGGGGTCGACTTCATCACAGACCTACAGTCTTCAGAAGGTAATACCTGTGTCCTTGTAATTATGGATAGATTCTCAAAATTCTGTTGTCTCATTGAAACTCTTGTTCAATAATGTCTTCCGTTCCTATGATCTATGCAAGTGTGCACACAGAGTTTCAGAGTGATGATGGCAATTAAAGCGTTGAATAAGAGTTTTGAATCTACTGATAAAAAAGATGAACCAAACATACCAATTCCCCTTTTTAAGTAAATGAATGGCCAAACGCACATTAAAATCAGTGCACCATTTAATATCATTGTAAATATATTTTAAATATTCAATATAGCACCAAATCTTAATTGACTCTTGTGAAGACTGTCTTAGGTAACAGCAGCATTTGGAAAAACTGTCCAACTGTCCACCACCATTAATATGACACATTGACTTGTAAAGTATTGATGCCACTTGCTTTGTCCAAAAACACCTCACATGGCTTTTGAAATTACAACTAAGAAACCTTCTATTCTAACCGAATTCATGACTGGGTAGATAATATTTAAATATATTGATTGACTCTTGTCAATATCGCCAAGGACAAGCTCACCAAGACTTGTGTCTTTTCTATAATCCATTAAAATTGAATCTGCTTTACTGAGAAAAAAAAACAAAAACAAAAAAAACAAACACTTTTTTCCTCAAATCTGAGCTGTGCACTGAAATGGCCACTCTTTCCTTAGGAAACAGAGGTGTTTTTCTCAAATATTTTAATTACATTTGTTCTTACCTTTGCTTGTTGCACCTCATTATTGTAATTACATTTAGCTCGTCACAGTATTATGTTTCTGTATTTTCACTGCAGTGACCTTTTTCATAGGAAGTATGCAGTACTGAATTTAGACATGCAAACTATGCATTACCATTTGGTGACAAAGCTTACCATTTGGAACAGCAAAGATCCTATGTTTCTATTATACCTACATAGGAAGCTTACTAGATTTTGCAAGACTGCCATGTATACACGTTTAATGTAATAGTAATTAGACTATTAATTTTAATCCCTCAATCAGAGGGTATAACTGAAAAATGAGGGTGAGTAAATAAAGACAGAATGGTTATTTTTGGGTATCACAGATCTATTTGCATGCAAACTTGGCATTCAAACCATTTCCATTTAAACATCTTCATGTTTGATGCATGATGTAGTGATATAAAAAGGCATTGTTAGTTAGGATTTCTACTTCAGAGGTGAAAAGAAGATTCTCCATAGCACACCAAAAAAAAAAAAAACCTGTCCAACCATCTTCTGATGTTATTTTGAAACATGTTATAGGGCTTTGAAATATGATGACTGGGAGCACTTGATGGAAGAGACAAAAAAAGAAATGTGTTCCTTCAGCACAGTAATGGCATTGTGAGATATTATCTCTTGCTGTGTAAAGGTCCGTAAAGGATCCTCTAAAGGATTTTGATATGACTGTGAAGATAATATGCTTTTGGCTATTTACACTTCTGATATATAAATAATTGCACATTTTTTTTTAGCTAACTAGCTGTTTTCAGGTCGGTGGCAGTATTCAAGTACTGTAGTCTTAACTCAGATATCTGCTCCTGCTGTTTTGCAGTTCTGCATCTAATGCAGTTGGGCGAACAGCAGAATATGTTGTCACCATTCATGCACATGTACACAACACTGACAGGTTTGAGTAAGTGAGTCACCGGCTGCGTCAGTAAGCATCTGTCAATGATGGTGACATGACTGTGAGGGTCACTTCAAAACCTAAAAATCTGGATTTCTGGAAAGTTTATGCATAGGTCAAATGGTCCTAAGAGGAAAAAATAAGTTCAGAACTGAATATCTACTTTCTGTTACTTTAAATATAATTCCTTTCCTTTATGTTTGCCAGAGGATTTTTTTCTCATATTATTAGTCATATGAATATCGTCCTTACAAAAGCAAGGGCAGACAGTGTGTGTGAATGCAACCTTCATGCAGCCTCTGTGAGAGGATATGCATTAATAAGCTCACTTTGTAGTCTGCTGAATTAGTATGCAGCACTGCTGTCTGTCCAGAGTCTAGTGCCAAAACCCTCGAACTCACCAGCCACAAGATAGCATGTGTGAAATGCATTAACTTCACTTTAATTGTTCAACCTTCCCACCTCATCGCTAATGTATGCTCAGCAAGTAGAGGTTAGCACTCCAGCAGTACCTTGCCTAGAATTTGTCTGTTTAAAACTCCATGTAATTTCTGTGTTGGTACCACTCATCTTATTATTCAGTTCATATAGTGTGGCAGCATCTTTAAGAAAATGACCCCCCAAGAGCTTATATGTTTCTTCATGTAACTAGCTACATATGTAAATGACCAAAAATGCATTAAAATTATGAATCTCAAAAAGAAAGAGCTTGATTTTGAATGTTGGTGCCAGAAGGACTGGTCTGAGTATTTGAGGAAATTCTGATCTCCTGAGGTTTGTATGCACAACCATCTCTTGGGTTTACAGAGAAAGGCAGTTCTGTGCTTTGTTGATACCAAAGGTTAGAGGAGAATGACCAGATTGGTTTGATAGAAGGAGCAATAACTCACATAACTCAGTCCAACCAAGCTATGCAGAAGTGCATCTCTGAATGTACAACATGTTGAAACTTGAAGTAGTGGGCTACAACAGTGAAATAATACATTTGATGCCACCACTGTCAGCTAGGAACAGGAAACTGGCAATGCAATTCTCACAGGCTTACCAAAACTGTACAATAAAAGATTGTAAAATTGTTGCCATGGTTGTATGGTCAGAATTTGGTGCAAACAATATGTTAACAGTATGTAAACAAAACCAATGGTTCAGGCTGGTGGTGTTGTTCATGGTAATGGAGTGATATTAAGACATTTTGACTACAATACTCTTGCATTGCAAGTATTAGTTAATGAATGGTTCCAAAACATGCTTTTGCCTCTATTTATTTATTATGCATCACCGGAAGGGTGTTAAAAAATCTCACAGAGACATAACAAAAACAACTGAGTGTGTAGTAGAGTTAAAATCATGATGTATTATATAACTGTTTATTTTGAGGTCACTAAATGTAATTAGTGGCATAGAGGCATGTTTTTACTGACAGGTTGAGTAAAGGCTCATATTAAACGGCTAATTAAGTGCTTTCATGTGGATTAGACCTCAGTCAGCAAGTAGAAAATATTCGAGAGGATGTGGCTGCGAAGAACTGGATTCAATCATAAGAACTGTTCAAATCTAAATGCAGAGATAGTAATGACATGCTAAGGAGATTGACCCTTGTATCGGCCAACTGAACTTCATGCAGAGTTAAGTATTCTTGTTCCATATTCATAGATGTCACTGCCATACATATATTCATCTCATTTCCTTGCATCAATTTTTTTGAAAGACCTCTTTGCAGCTTTGGAGACATGCATACAATATAGTGTGTAACATACTCCAGGGAACTTTTTGTACTTTTATTGTCAAGATCCATTCAAAGTAATGCAGGACGTATTTTCTTAACATATCAGGTTGATTCTTCAATTTGGGCAACTCTGTGCTTAGAAACTTAAGCTTAGATAACTATCAAAATAAGTCTGGTAATTTTGTTACATAACAATGACCAGAATTACAATAAAAAAAAAGAAAAAACAATACAATTGGCAATGACACTGATCTGGGTAAATAAGGGGAAGGCTTTACAATATTATTTGGGGACAGAACTCAATACATATATTGAGTTTTCTCATTGTTTTGTGCTTCACTATCTAAAGAAATAAAAGTGTATAGAAGCTTTTCTTCCTAGAGGAACTGTTACTTGATTTATTTTATTTTTTTCCTGAATGCAATGGGAAACTGAATAGTCTCCTTGTAGAACTAAATACAGGCTACAAACCTAGAGATTGGCATTTGCAGAGTAAACATTACTATTTGCTTTGAGCGGCGAGTTGATTTTACTTATCGGGGTTGATGAAGGAGATGAAGTGTTGAGTCATTACACTGTCTTTCTGCATCAATGCAGCTATAATTCAAGAAAAAAATACAAATAATGATAATAGAAGAAAAACAACTGCAATCAGAGCAGTCACCCAATATCTCTCTTTACCCCAGCTCTCCCCCTGCTGATGACTCTGTATTGATGAGATCAGAATTCTGAAAAGAGGACTTTCTGAAGATAAACAGACCGATAACTAGAGCTGCATAGAAGACCGTCGAAGTCAGAATGTCTTCACTGAAGTTTAGCAACTTGTGATTTAGCCACAATCTGAGTTGAGGTGGTTGAAGTAAGTGAAGTGAGGGAGGTGAAGGTCAGCATGGAAATTCAGTGGAACAAATTATTTAGCAAATTCATGTTTTCTCATACCTTTTAAAATAATATAACATTATTTAGCTACACTTTAAACACTAAAAAGTAAATACATGTATTTTAGAGCTTCAGGTAACTTTTCTAAACTGACCTAGAAAAAAAAACAAAACAAAAAAACAGTATAATATTAGGTAACAGGAGAAAAAAAAAAGTAATTCTCTATGGGGCATTTCTGTCCTCTACATTTTAAATATCTGGGACATTTGCCCTAAGCCTAAGGTTAATATCTGAAAGCTGAATTTAAAATATTTGAATGTGTGACACAAATGCATTTTATTTGGATGTGTGTGTTCTAACAGATCAGTCAAGACTTATGTTGTTTTATCTTATCCTACTTTACCTTGAATACCCTGACACAGCAATTACCATCATGGACCGATGAACACAAAAGTGCTATTTGGTTAATTAGTTCTTGTTGTTCTGGGAAGCTCACAGAAGTGTCACTGGGACAATTTTGAGATGTTATTCTTATACCGTCTAGTGGAGCAGTCCAAATTTTGGTTATGTGCCATGATGACCTGTTGGCAGCAGACTGGACTGGGGTTGATAAACCAAATGAATGCAATGTTGATTTGTTGCTTGACTGAACACTGGATTGAAATTCAAATAAAAACCTTTAATGTCATGCATCAATTGTGTTGAGCACTTGGCATTCATATGCAGTAGCTGGCACTGAAAAAGAAGTTTAGTTTGTATCTATGAAAAATCGATGCTCTGAGAGAATGCCAACAGTGTTTTGGCAGTACATTAAAAGACTTTGAAAGGAATCACTACCATGTATCCAAGATCTTCCTGTGCCATTTGGATGTAAAGCACTGATAATAAATGCCTCCAACATATCAGCATCATGGGAGAGAGTGTCCGCAAACTATTTTCTTTGTGGTTTTAGGAAATGTGATCACTTTCAGCATATTTTTCAGCTTAAAATGAAATAAATTATTCACAAGAAAGATGACTGTAGTTGTAGTTGTAACTCTCAGATTAGATCAAAGCTTGTGGTGTTTTCATTTATATACCATCTGTGTCACATTCATGCTGTGAAAAGAGGAAATTAAGTCTACTATGGATTTCCTTAGCATCACTGAACTTGTGTAGAGGATATTTGGATAGGAAGCAGGTTGAAATAAGAATTTGTGGATTTGTTGTGTGTTTCGTCTTTCACCCCAAAGACCAACTATGGGCATTAATCTTTTGCTTTTTAATACTTGGTTAGAATCTGAGTTGTATCTCAGAAATATGACCATTAGTGATGGGCGTCATACCGGTTTGTACTGAATACCGTTTATATAATACGTGTTTATTTTTCTTATGTTGAATTCAAAATACCGCAATACAGTATGCCATTTAAATATATTTAAAGTGAAACAGTTTAAAGGGGGCTCTATTTTCTCTGTTGCACTGTGATTAGGGAACAGCTGTATGTTTTACTGAGCGTGAAAGTTCTGAAACTGAACCTGTAGAACTACTAGAATGGGAACTCAGCCACACACATCCACCTCCATCAACTCTCATCGTCTTTCACACACGAGCGACACTCGTTTTTTTAATAAACCTTAGCAATGGTTCAGTTGGAAGATGTCTCGAGTATTGTCTCCCGACACAGTGTCGTCTCTCTCTGCGTCTGTTCTGTGCAGCAAGCCCCAGAGAAAAAGTGCACTCAATAGGCCGTACCGCTGCTGATTCAACAGTAAATGAGTACAAAACTATGTTTCTAAGCACATGGCGCTTACTGACAGTTTGAAATTATGGACACATGAGCATGGTTCATCTGTTAATATTATGCATCATTTTATTTCAGACGCAGGCAGTACACTGCATGAGACAAATTTATGGTTATAACCACTGACCAAAACCACTGTTTTATAAGGCAATGTTGTTCACTGTCGTTTATGTTGTTTAGTCACTATTTAGTGTGATTTTTTTTTTCTTTTCTAAATATTCAGTCATTGTGACAGTAAAATATGGCTTTCCAAATCAATCTACTACAGTATTTTCTCTCTCAATCAGATGTATTTAACACCCGGTCATGCATAGAAAAAATAAATATACTTGTACACCATGAAACTTTCATTTTGAAAATTTAGAAAAATAATGTGACATAAATGTTTGGTCATACCGCCCAGCACTAATGACCATTAAGACTACTCATGATACAGTAGATCTCAGATCAGATGATCATGATCTTATTAGTAATCATAAATATTTATATGCAGAGTTTAAAAAGAGTAAGAATTTGTGGTAGAGTAGAACAGTCACTAAAAAACGTCACTAAAACGGCTGTCATTGTGTCACTTACTGTATGCATTTTATGTTGCGTTAAGGGCTTGACAATATCTCTGCAAGTATTTATTTGTTTGTTTTTGCCTTTCTAAAGCTGTGCATATGTGAATACTTTGTTGTAGATGTTGTCAGAATGTCATTGTTCGGTATGTTTCAGCATGTATTCAAATGTGCAAAACTTCACATGAAAATGTTAATTGCAAATATTTGTGAATTCTTTTTCAGACCAGGCTGCTCAGCTTTTTACTGTGATTAATTACAGTTCTAATAATACATATGAAGCAAAAGCCTCAGATTTGGACTAACTCACATCACAACCGCTAAGACCAAAACATAGCAGAAGCTGCAGTGTTCTAAAAGAATAGATTTAAAATTGAAACCATTTAGTGAAAGTCTCCTTTAAATTTAGCTTTTGTGTCATGTTATGTGAATAAACTGTATAGAAACATGTATAATACGATTCTAACTATTGTGCACATTGTAGAGCAACCATACATTTGAAAATATTTGCTCTTTATCAATCATTTTTATTTATATAGTGCTTTTAACAATACAGATTGTAGCAAATCACTGGACATTATCAAAGAATGGAGAATGGAGTAATGGTAATACAGTTGTAACGCTCAGTCATGGGACTCTGGAGACAGAATGCTTTTCAAATCAACAGGGGTTTATTGGACATAAGTTTAGCAAACATGAAAGGCAAGGTAGGGCTCAACATAAATGAACAGGTAATTAAGTCTTTTAGGAAAAGCGATCTCCTGATCACAGGTTTCAAGTTCGCCTCCTTGCACTCATAACCTTCTATGAGAAAATTCATTTTGAACAGGTGCACTCACCTGGCTGGCAATCTCCCGATCGCCGCTTTGCAACTTGGAATTGGAGGAACAGGCAAGTAAACAAAGGTAAGTAGTAAAGGTAAAGTGACTAGAGGCTTTTCTCACGTGGGTTAGGCGATCAGGCGATCATCTGGTGAGGATCTGAGGATCAAGGTGCTCGGTGCAGGTAAGTGCTGTGGTGGTAGGCGGGCTAGGCAGGGCATACACTCCGTTGATCAAGGAGAAGTTCCGATCCAAAGGTAAGAGACTAGAGGTAGTAGTAGTAAGGGTTGTTACCTCGAGCTCAGCCATCTTCTCTTTAGTGAGTGCAGCTTATATTCCCTGTGCTGATTAACTTCAGGTGTCTCTCATTAAAACTCTGGCGACTGAGAACGTGTGCAGACGGCTGAGCTGGGATCAGCGGGCTGAGACGGCGTGACAAAAGTATATAGTAACAAGATTAAACTTTTTATTTATTAAATGCCATCATGGTCTCTGTAATTCAAACTACGATAATCACTAGAAATTAGGTGCCCCCTACTAAGCCAGAGGCAACAGCGGCAAGGAACCAAAACCCCATCCGTGAGAGAGAGAAAAAAAAACAAAAAAAAAAAACTTTGGGACGCCCAGTACCTAATTTCCAGTTAAATTTTAAGCGCATGTCAGGTTGTGCAAAGGACTTATAGTGTGTGTCTGTGTTTGTGTACATTTGGTTCCAGTAGTCTATCCACAGGGCTCATCTAGGTGTTCTTGCCTCCAATGAAGATCTCTTTGTGCTGGTACACCATCTGAACTGGAAATGGACTGGGGAATAGAATAAGAGAGAGACAGGCTAATATTAGTTAGATGCCATTCTTTTTACGATGTAATGGGTAAATCGTGTGTTAAGGGGAGTGTTCCCTGTTCCGGCTGATCTAATTAATGCAGCCTAACAATCCTTTTAACGGATTTGATTAATAAATGTGTATTGGTGTGTTAAGTGTAAGCCAGAGTAAAGAGATGTGTCTGTAATGATAGGGAGCCAGTGCCATGTTGACAGAACCGGGCTAATATGCCCATGCTTCCTGGTTCAAGTATTTATCAAGTGTGCAGAACAACCACCCAATAGAGCATTACAATAGACTAGCCTTGAGGTCATGAATGCATGAATTTAGATATGAATTTAATAATTATCCCTGGGTATAGCATATTGATACAAATATTGTAGGATGTTTATTTAGTATTCAGTAGTAGAATATTCTATATCCATATAGTAACCTTATATCCATTACTATATCCTATATTATACTATATACTAGTATATAATACTATATCCATTATACGAATACTATATCCATTATAACCTTAATATCCAAATAACACAACATTAGGTGTGTAGTCCAGAATACACTTTTTAAAGCTAATTTAGGTTTTGCTGTTGTAACAAGGAAAATAATGAACAGATGGTGGGAAGTTGTAATACACTATAATGATGGAATTTCTTATGTAAAGGTACTAGCAGCAACCCCTGTAGGGGGTTTATTAACAACAACAAAAACATCACTGGCTTATTCTGGCCTATCTTTGCCTTGTGTCAAATCACAAACCACCCCCACAAGTGAACGACAGTTGTGGCATCCACTACCACCATTCATGTAACGGAACCCTGATTTTTATTATATCATTGAACTAAAGCTGCAGCTCGTGCCCCCTTACCTCTATTCGGCACAGCAAGTGAGATGAGAGATGGACTTCCTTTTGACAGGAGGCTAGCTTGAGGACACCTGAGGGAGAATGTTTATTTTTAGTTCCCTTTGCAGAGACCGTCTTGGGAGCAGAGGGCACTGAGCTGTGGATGATTCCTCCAGTCAGCTCCAGTCCAGCTAGCTTGGTATTCTAAAGACCATCTACCTCTTTTGCCCTCAAGGCTTAGACAGCACCTATCGAGTTTGCTTTGTAGACATCAAGTGCTGACCAAATTTTAAAAGCCGACACCATCAGTGGCAAGCAATTAAGCATTCACAGAAGGTCCCTTTTTTTGCAGAGACAGAAAAAGGCCATCTTCCCATGCAGAGTTGAGTGGTTACCTGCGGTTCATTGACAATCGTCATATATTGTGCCGATTTTTATTTTTCATCAAATGTTTTTGACAGAGAAGTTTTCTGTAGCTTAAGTAACCTTGATAATTTCACTTCACAAACATATGCTTCACTTCACAAATGCCTGCACTACAAATGCCCTGCGCTCGCTGTTTGCATGCTGTGTTTGTGATGTTTGACATTTGACTAGTCCTGAGCTAGTCTTTCTCTGCTACCTCTACTCAAACTTTCAATTGAATGTGACTTTTGAGTAGGGCTTAAAAACAGAAAAAAGAAATGCATTTGATTCAGTCAGAGTAGAATTAATATTTTAACATTTCTGTTCTTGCGTTCCACATTAAACCATGTGTTCCAAAAACGGTTTCCTTAAAAAGAAATACTGGTTAATAACATGATTTTTTTTTCTACAAATTTATATATATATATATACATATATTATATATTTATATGATTTATAAGTATGTGTGTTATAATTACAAATTGTTTATATTTATAAACCAGTTTGCATGTTCATGTTATTTGTACATAATTGTACAAAATTCGTTAAAAATGTGCTAATAAAATATTGTCTTGTTTAATAATTTACTTATGAGGTAAATAGCCGTGTAAGTCTACTAAGCAGTAGTA
>JAUMHI010000054.1:1550034-1560232 GCA_032359435.1 Enteromius unitaeniatus | reverse complement strand
TGCCGCCTGTCTTGACCTTCTCTGCCTGTTCCTCGACTCTGTATTCGGATTTCCTCTGCTACTTCTGTTATACTGGTATTTGACTTCCGCCTGGCTGACTACGATTAAAAGCATACGCAAATGGATCCAACCGACTCTGGCAGTTCATTACAAATACTAACATTACAGTAACATTAGCCAGTCTTAACAATTTACATGATTTGGCTCTTCGAATAGGGCTTAAGATGACCAAGTCCTATAAAATAACTTTAAAATTAAATTAAAAAGTACAAATATACAACATAAATATATTTGTCAATGTTAACCTATATGGGACAAAGCATAGCATACTGCAAACAATGCTTTTCTAACTTCCAAATATACATTAAAAAACCAAAATCTTAAATCAAGATACATTTACTAGACATATGAAATAACATAAGAAATGATGTCTTGTTTCTGAAAAAAAAAAAGACTAAAAATTAAGTGATTGTTTTCTTAAAACAAGCAAAACTATCTGCCAATGGGGTAAGAAAAATAATGAGATATAATCTCAAACAGAAGTTTTAAGCATCACTTAATTTTCCCATGCCACTTTTCTTGTCTAGTAATCTTTAAGCAATTTAAGTTTTTAGATATTTGGACTGGAAACGAGACAAAATTATTATTTAATGCTGAGTTCAGACTGCACTGCATTTTCAAAGCAGTGGCGTCACAGATCTTTTCAGACTGCATGACTATCTGGGGTAGCATTCAGTCGCTGCTGTGTTCACACTGCATGATAGATCAGCGACAAGGGGTTTCACACTGCATGACTTTACAATAGGAAGAATCGCCGACAACTTTGTCTCACTGACAAAGTCTCACTGTCTCACCAATGTTATTTTCAGTCAGAACACATTTCATACTGCATGATTTTGAATCGCCAACAGGTCCAGAAATTTAGCATGCCAAATATCTCACGGGTGTCGGTGACGCATCTACGATTCTCTCAGGTTGTGTCTTTGATAGTTCATGCTGTGTGATTGTCACTCGCTTGAACGAGCACCGATTTGCTTGAAATTTCAGCCATTTGTCTGCAATTTTTCAAAACCTGTCGGTGAGTCGAAATCAGGGCTAAAATTGTGCAGTCTGAACTCGCCAGGAGAATTTATTTTTTTTGCAGTGTAGCTATACATGAAAACAGATTGAAAAATCAATGGTGCAAAAAAGGCAAGTGAATAAAAATGTGTCTTTAGTCTTGCAAAATAACTATACAACCCTTGCTTTACTAATGTTATTAACGTGCTAACGCTGACTTGTCATGCTTGTCAAGCTGGATAACGAGTAAACACCAGCACCAGGGACATTACATTCCTCACTTCAAAACGGAACAAAAGTAGGATTGCCATGTCCTCCTCCATACCGTCACGCCACGGGACTACACTGATCCCAGTGCAGTTGCATACACACGCTCACAGTCACCTTACTTTTAATCACCGCCAGCTGTTCACAATTAGAATAGCGTATATAAACCCAGTTCACCAGTTCCACGTTGGCTGTGAGCGAGGTAACACCTTTTACCTTACGCCTACCTTTCTGATGTATCACGTCTGCTTAACTAAGAACTACTGTTTCTAAGTGACTGTCTTTCCAGTAAATACTTACCTGAGTTGAAAGCCAATGGGAATGCATCATCTGCACTTTAGTGGAGCCTACCATGATCTACTCACCTGTTCACTTCTCTGCACTGAGGTCCACTACGAGCTTTGAAGAGATCTTCATTCGGATTCTAACTGAGGTTTGAGAGGACACTGTGTTTACACCTGCTCTTATTACGGATCTCGTTGTATTCCAACAGAGAGTTCGCCGAGCTCAGTGCCAGAGAGTCACTTACTTGCTCTATACTTCACTTCAAGCTTCCCACTCAGCGATCTCCCAACAAGCTGTAAGCCAGTGGATGGAATTATACCTACCTGTGTATTCTTACCTGTTTATTCATTATTAAAGAAACACATTGAGTATCACAGAGATCGCCTCTAGTAACTTCACTGAAGGAAAGAGCTATTACCTGGGAATCTTCCAGTGAGACTATGCAGTTGAGATTTGGGATTCCTGCCTCAGTCACCAACCCGCAAGATTCACAGACTCTTTACTTTACTTACTACTTCACTTCAATAAATTTGTTCATACTTACCCCTTTGCTCTCCGTCTCCTCTGTACAGAATGTTACACATACCTACACTATTTAGTTTTTTTAATTTTAGTATTTTTTGCTCCGCCCTGTCTATGAGGTGCTGAACTCTGCTAGCATCAGTGTGCGAGAGAGACCGAGTGTATTCACTCCACTCCGCACTCAACTAAAGTTTTTTTTTTAATAACCAAATGTCTCCATGTCACGTGATACAACGAATCGATCTTTTCAAATCGATTTATGAAAATCATTGCGAACTCTCTTAGTAATCGATTTATTGTTGCAGCCCTAGATGAGTTCAATGTCAGGTAACTATAGTCGGGTACAAGCAATGTAGTTGCATTAATGGGACAGTTTATCTTATGCATAAATAAAGAAATAAAGATGAGGGGGAAAATTATGATTGCCTGGCATGATCCCCAATCATGCTGATCTTCTGAACAGGACTGACTAAGCATGATAATTAAAACTAGGTGGTGTGTTTTACACACTATTTCACTATTGCTGATAGTCAATAAAGATGCAATTACATGTGGTTGTGATGTTTTTATTGGTCCTCTCTTTGTCTTGTTTACTACTTTGGTCAATGAGCGCAAAACGATTCTATCTAATCTAAATATTCTATCTCTAATCAGCAAAATACATTACTACTGTATTACCCGTTGACTGTGCACTGCTCTCATGGAGTTGTGCTAGTCATAAATTCTCAACATGCTAATAAGATCTACTATCATTTCATTTGAGACAATGCAAAACTACATAACATGTAAGACTGCTTTAGACAATTATGTTGCATCACTGAGAAAAGAGGTAAAACGGGGCGATCCAGAATCAGTTGCATAAATCTCTGCATGGCCTGTCGTTTATAACACCTGGGCCACATTACTAAACAGCGACATTAGCTAGAATGAAACATGGTGTCTGTTGCTCTGCCAATGGCTGCGGGATTGTCCGTTCCAGAGATTTACAATCCAGTTCACTTCCCACTCAGCTCCAATACACCAACCAAAAGACTTTCTATACATGGAGCAATGGCACAATCATAAATATCTCTTTGAGCTGCTTGATGTCTGTTGTGAATTTGCCTCTGTTTCTTTGTGCCCAGGCACACAACACTGATAAGGAACGGAGTTTCCTTCACAGCTTGAAAATGAATGCCCATTGTGCTCATTCCCGGTGTTATGCATGAATTGTCTTGTCGATAAATCCCAGTGTAAGCTGAGAAAAATAGCAGCGTGTGAACCGTGAGATAGTTCAGTGCACCCTAAACAATGTTTATACCCCAGCACTTACAAGCTACCTGAGGAAGCCTGGAAGATGCAGGTTGCATCGACCAGACTAAAACGTTGCATCGATCGATATTGTTCCCATTGGAGGGAATTACTGTATACGTGCACTTGGTGGCTATTTTCAACTTACAGGGATACAGATTTTTTGGTTGCACATACATGCAGTTCTACATTCCAGTAGTGCTCTGCTCGCTTGAGATCTGCTCACTGATGGGAGGTGTAGTGCAATAAACTTAATAGATGTATTCCAAAATTTTGCAGTGTACAGTAGTTACCGTAGATGTCTTCGCACACCAGATAAAACGTGGCAAACATCATTTTGAGAAAGGGACAATGCATAATCTTCACGACTACAGTAATGCCATTAGGTACATTAACATTGATTTGTTACAATAACATGTTAGCTCTCTGGTATGGCATGATTTTGATTGAATCCATAGCTAGCTGCCACAGACAAATGGGATTTATTAACCCTCAAGTCACTACTATTAGCTACCAAGGAATATGTGTTAACTACCCAGTATGTAATAGCATTTTTAAATTGTGTTAAGTAATAATTAGTTAATCAGTAACTATTAAATTCAGCCAGGACTCCTGAGGAACTACAATTAAGTAACTACTAATGAACAGCGAGGCACCATGTCAGGTCGTGGCCCTTTCTTCTTCTTTGCTACTAATGTTATTAGCTAAACGTATTACTGTTAGATCTGCAATGTAAATATTTATTAAATGTAAATAATTTCTGTAGATACCACATTAATGAACTGTTAAAGTGAGAAGAAAGCTGTGCCTGAAATCTGCTTTATTTATTATTTTTTTTGGGGTTAAACGAATGGTGAATACCTTGTGTTTTTCCGTATGTGCTCGACCATTTCCAAGAGTGTCGCTCGAGCATCCACTGTCATTAGGTGTTGTCTGCAACCAGAAGCTCCCAGAAACCCCGCCCACACTTCTACCGCTGAGGATGAGCTAAATAAGAACTGTTGTTCATATTATACCGAACTATCAGAGATCTTCATGGATGAATTGATTGACTGGTCTGGAGAGGTTGTGTCCAGCCCCTTGAATCTCCAATGTCTCCGCTAGACAGTTTTGAACTTTCTGTGTTCCCTCCCAGCCTCCCTCTCCCACCTCCTCTCACACCAGTCAGTCTCCACAGTTCAGCTCCACTCTGGCACAAGGATCCCCTGTCTCCGCCTCCAGTCGTCGATGCCTGGACTCCATCTTGGCTCCGCTCTGTCTCATGGCTCCCTTGTCTCCACTGTTGCCCATCATCCCACCAGCTCCACCGGGCTCTCTCATCCCTCCGGCTCCACCTCGGTCAGTCTTCGACCATCCTCCACCTCTGGACACCACTCCTCTGGCTTTGCCTTGTCACTCCAACCCACCGGCTACATCAGGCTCCTCCTTTCCTCCGGTTCTACCTTCGTCCTTGGTCGCTCCAGTTCCACAGAGGTCCTCCAGATCCCCGCTTATGCCTCAGTCACCTGAGCCTGCAGCTCCGCCATGGCCCTCCGGATCCTCATTGTTACCCTGGCTCTCCATCTGCTCGGCTCCATCCTGGGCTCCTTTTCCACCGGCATTGTCTCCGTCAGTCGGCGCCCTGGTGTCGGCGCCCTTTCCTCCACTATGGCTCCTCCCACCGTTGACTTCGCCCTGGGACTTTTGCTTTGCTGGGTTTTGGATTATCCTCTGGTACCTCATTCTCCAGACTCCTCCCTGGTTACTTCAACCTTCCACTCCACCATGGACATTGATATTTTGTTTGTTTATGTTCTGCCTTTTTCTGTTTACTCCCTCGCTCGTTTCATGCCCTCCTCCAGAGCCCCTGCCCTCCCTCCTCTGTTGTTACTTTACGGCGGTGTCAGGAGGGGGCAAACTGTGATTGTCTCCCCATTATAGTTCCCTTTTGTGATTCAGTCTTCGTTCGTCATCGTCAGTGTTAAGAGTGTGTTTGCTTTGCTCCCGTGTGTTCACTTCTAGGTTTATTAAAAGATGTTTCTTCGAGAACTCAACTCTCTCCGTGCCTTTTCTGAACGCGCATGACACTATTAGCTCCACAGTAACTTCTTATAAGTTATGCAGTAAGTAAGATACAGTATTCTAAAATGTTACCGTTTTTTTTTACAGCACATTTCATACACAATTGTAATTCAAAGTGCTTTACATTAAAGTAAATAAAATAATCATAAGATAAAATAAAAAATAATCACAGCAATAAAACAAAACATTTAAAAACTTTTTAAATGATTTAAAATTTTAAAAATGAAAAAAAAAAAAACCGATAAAAATGAATAAATGTTTATACATAAATTACAGTGCTCACATTCAGTAAATGTACAGAGTTTTAAGTCTGGATTTAAATGTGGCTAATGTATTAGCACATCTGATCTCTTCTGAAAGCTGGATCTAACCGGGGGGAGCATAATAGCATAAAAGTGGACTCCCCTTGTTTTGTGTGAACCCTTGGTATTTTCTTGGTATCCTAATGATCTGAGTGCTCTGTTTATATTTAGTGAGCATGTCTGCAATGTATTTAGGTCCTAGGCCATTGAGTGATTTATAAATGAGTAAAAGTACTTTAAAATCAATCTTAAATGTAACTGGAAAAAAATGTATAGAAAACAATGCATGTTTGCATGTTAAAAATGTGGTGCAACATAGCCTTTTACTTGTTTTACTTGTAGTCTTCTATTGTTTTTGTATTGACCAAACAAAATTTTCCCCTAACCCAACCCTAATAAGCATCATTTAAATATTTTTTCCCTCGTAAGGACCATAGACCAGTTTATCACAAGGTGAAAATGTCAGGTTTTACTCTCCTTGTGGGAACCTTTAGTCCCCACGTTGTAGCATAAACAAGTACACACACACACACACACACACACACACTTATACATAATAGGCCTACATAATAATAACTTAAATAACGGTTAGGTAAAACCATACATAGTGGTGGCCCCTCTTGAATGTCTGCTTAGGCTTAATGCTAGGATCGGCCCTGACTACTGCCATTAACCACAGTCTGCTTCTTTATTCAAAATGCAACTTTAATCTCTGTAACACAAGGAGAAAGCTATACATCAGTTCTATGTAGTGATGCCGCTGGGTTCTCTTGAGCTCATCTCAGATGTCAAAAAGAAAAGTTTCAGCTTGTTCTTGGGAAAGGGTTCTCAGTCTCAAAGACCAAGGCACAATATAAACTTTTACCAGGGACTGATGCAAAAGCAAACGTTTATAGTATGGGGGCGCAGCAGAGCAAACGACATGGGTGACTAAAATAGTGTATCTGTGAAGTGTATCATTGACATGGAGGCATATTGGGATTGTACAGAAACATATATTGCCATCTTGATGACATAATTCATGGGAGGTCCATGCTTATTATATCAATAAAATAACTCATTCTGCTTGTGGTGATGTGATTGACTGGCCAGCAGATCTTTCTCCTACTGAAAATGTATGCCCCATAATGAAAAGAAGAATCAGACGATAACAACTGTGGACGGATGCGCAGCTAAAGTCTTGTTTGAAATGAGACTGGACAAAATTGCTACAATTATTAATAAAAGAATATATAAATACTGTTAATTAGTCAGACCTTCACATGCCATTATCAGTTGCATTGTCACATAATTGAAAATATGTGACAATTGGGATGAGCAAAAGTGACATGCTAATAATAGGCTTTGTGGTGTTTACATAGTAACTTTACAAAGGCAGCGATTGATGCTCATCCACTAAGGATGTAGGAATTGATCTGTTTCATTACTCCTTTGTCCAATGATTTCTGTCTAAAAACATAAAATTGCACACATGGTTCAGCTTCAGCACATGGTCTTTAGTTTGATAACACTGATGATAATACTGCTGGGCTGTGATTGGATTGAGTTCCTCCAGGAAAAAGTGATCATTGACGTCTAACTGAGCTTGCCCACGGTAATGGAATTTCAGTCAGTTGGTGGACCAGCATGGCTAACTCTACCTCGATGACCTCTGAGCACACTATTTACTTACACTGCCTTTGAGGCAGTTTACCCAAGTGTGACAGTCGCCATGACAGTAACTGATGACACCCCTACGACTCCTTAAACACCGGTTTGACTCATTCTGTGAGATGCAATGTATTGCAAGATGTCTGCGAGATGAAAGCACTCCCCTAAGACATGTGAGTTTAGTCCCATAATGCTGTGCAGGCAACACAGAAATGCTCAGAACATGTTTTTCTCTGTCTGTAAAAATGGGAAATGCATTATGCAGCAGTGAAATGGATTTATTGCGTTTTACAATTGCAAGGGGCCTTGTGCACTTGTTTGTTTATGTTTATGTAAAAGCCAAAATGCATGTTTATCAATTTGAATGATGCGATGAATAAGATTGCTTTATTATTATTAATATTACAGAAAATGTTTCAAAGTGAATAAACTGACAATATAAATAGCTGAAGCTTCACAAATATGGATGTTGATGTAAATACCTAGTCTCTACATAAAATCATTAAATGACTAGGTTTACTTATTAATTGCTTTGCAAAGCTTTCGTTTTAATTATCACTATATATTTATTTATTTATTAATTAATAATGGATGAATTGGGGTAAATCCTAGGATGCGCATAATGAAGCTGGTGAACAAATCATTTTATTATACAGGACTATCAGTGCAATATTGCCATTAAGTGTAGTAGCAATAGGATATTTAGAAATATAGTAGCCTACATTTCAGAAATTCAGGAACCCTATAGGTAGGTAGACTTTCTGTACAATAATGTCATCAGGTGCGTGATTTCACATTGAGCCGTATATTATAAAAACATTATAAATTTCATCAGTTCAGAAGCATGATCATAGTTAATATAATTAGTTTGTTTTATCTCAGTAGTTCAATGTGAAATTCAATCTGAACAAGTTTAAATTTAAGATACACTTGAAAAAAATGTAAATGACGTTCAAGAACAACTGAAGCATAACATCAAAGGCCAGAAACAATTCGGGCATTGTTATTTAACTTTATATATTAGAGAAGGGATTAATATTGAACAAAAATCCTGCCGAAAATATTTAAAATAAAAAACTTGTTGAATTCCAAAAGTAGTTTTTGGGAAAAAAAAAATAAAATAAATAAATACATTGCAATTAACAGTGTCAGGATCAGCTGGATGTGCCAGCCCAGTTCAGGGGACGGCGCTCCAGCGCCAAGCGAACTCTCTGTGGTTTATATTTGCTTACATGGACTCATTCCCATGAACTCATGTCTCCACCCCGCTTGTCAGTTGTCATGGCATTTCATTGTTGGCTCCACCCATTTGACCTAGTTTTATGTGTATTTAAATCCCTGTATGTTTCTTTAAAATCGCGATTCATCGTTCTTTGTCACATAGTGTTTTTGTAGAGTGTTCTGAGTTTCCCGTGCCCCGAGTTACTTTGTATACTGTGTTTTTGGAATTTCCCGGTATCGACCGCAATTGCCTTTGGATTATTGCTCTCGTCTTGCCCACTGGATTCTTTTTACTCCTCGCTCGACTCACGCACGGACTCTTTTGCTCTGCCTCTGAGATTGTTGTTAACCGGTGTTGACCCTGACTGTCTGTTTCTGCTCTGTGCATCAATAAACAGCCTGCACGTAAATCCGCACACTCTCTCTTGCCCCTCTATCGTGACAGAATGAATCGCCACAGAGGATTTAGCGGCTGTAGGGATGCACACGAGTCTCAAGACTGTTCATCGCCATGCTGGCCGGATTACACACTGGTTTCCCCATCACGCCTGCTCACACTGTTTCAGTGCGGTCGTTGCATTGAGGAATATGTGGATGACTTAATCTCTATCAGCCATCGAGTGAAGATAACCGAGGAGAAGATAAAAGAGTATTTTCTGTCCGGACTAGACTAGACTTTGTGCTTGTGTGTTGTGGATCATCCTTCACCGTAGGTGAGGTGGAGGAGGACGTCCGCGCACTCGATTATGCAAGGAGTAATTGCCGCGCCGCGACCGCAAGCCTGTGGATTGGCACTCGCTTCGCCATTTGGCGTGCGCCGTTCTCGTGCAAGGCGGCCATCTTCGCTGATGGTTCGGCCCAGGAGGGTGTCTTCGCTGATGGTTCGGCCCTGGAGGGCATTATCACTGATTGTTCGGCCCTGGCTCTGTGTATCAATAAACAGCCTGCACGTAAATCCGCACGCTCCCTCATCTCTCTATTGTGACAAACAGTGCTTGCATTTTAATGCATTGTATTTTCATGGCTTGCATTTTTACGCGCTGTATTTTAACATGGTTGTACATTTACTTCAGTAATTACTATTCACCTTACAAAGTTCATTTTCAAAATATTCAGTTTGTTTAATAATTCCAGCAATAATATTCATCAGGCAACTTTCGGTTAGTTTTATTTCACTTTAAAAATTTGCTTCCTAAAATTCAGTGGTTCAAATATGACAAAACAAACATCTGGAAACTGCAGGAAAAGCAGTAGATTACCGATCCAAGAAGCTATCTGCTGTTAGACGTCTTCACCGGCGGGTGGTGCTCGTGGCTTTGAGTGTGAACGTCTTCATCAAAGTTCTTTGCTGTAAGACATTATTTTAGGGCTGCGCTGTTAATACGTTATGCCCCCTTTCTATCGGTGTTTCACTCCTCCATAAAAGTCAACTTTAATGTGTAAATCAGTAAAATCGTGTAAGAGTCAAATGCCCGCATAATTAGTGATTATTCAGGTAAATCATCATTAGTTATGTAATGAATTAACAATAATAAAAGACA
>JAUMHI010000054.1:1521775-1532025 GCA_032359435.1 Enteromius unitaeniatus | reverse complement strand
GACTATTACTTCGATTTTGGATTACCCCTTGGACTTTGTCTGCTCTTTGTGTTTTCCTGTTGTATTAATAAAGCCTGCGAATGGATCCAAACGCCCCTGAGTCTGAGTTACAGTTACTCACTGTGTAAAATCGTGTTGGTTGTCTGTTGGTGAACAATAAGTAAAAAAAAAATTTTAAATAAAACTCAGTCTGATTTAACTGATGCTGAGACGGATAGGTGATCCCTCCCCTCTGCTCCTGCCATTGGAGTGTATGCAGCCCAGGACCATTGTGATTGTGGATTAAATACAGTTAAATACAATATAAAAAAATGACAGATAATTACAGATAGTAAGTTACACACACACACACATATAAACAAATAAAAGTTTCTGACCTTGAATTGGGGTGCATGAAAAAGTTTTTGATGGATCAGGAGAAGAGTATGTGGCCATCTCTCTTGCGTTGTCCGAGCTTGTTCCTTCCAAGCTGGCTTGTCATTTTACACTTGTTCTTCAAAAGTTTCAGCCCAACTGTTTTATGCTCATGAAAAAAAATTGATTGATCATGTGCCTGGCCATTTGAATTGTGGACTTACCAGGGGAATGAAGACACAATTTTCTGAGCAAGGAACTTTGTCCACGCTTACCATTGTGATCTCATCTTCCCAATGCATGTTGTAAAGTGATGCAACCTCCCCAGTTCATGCTGTGGTATAGTTACGTAATATATGTTTGTTTTTGGCGCATGCTGCCCAGAGGTGCTAGTTCAGATCCTAAACTAGTAATGTTGAGTTGTAGGCACCGCTCTCCATAGCATCAGCTGCTAACAAAATGTAGAGTGGACTGCAATTGAAAGGGAATGTCGGTTATGCATGCAACCTTGGTTTTCAGAGGTATAGGGAATGGCCACATTACTTAGTTTGAACTTCGGAATAAGTGCATCACTCTACATCTGTCATAGTGACTACCAAAAAAAACCAGCTCTGTTTGTGGATGAGAGTGGATGTACATTTTACATGTCCTGGCTTGAATACATTCACAAGGCACATATATACTGTAGGTGGCCAACCAGAATGAGTGCTTTACTGCCAAATCTGCAGAGTGAATTTGCAGCTTTTCACCACCAAGTAGCGCTTAAACCTTAAAGTTATTAAACAAACTTTTTAAAGCATATTTTTGCAAATGGCCGTTAGCTTTGCCTTGCTGATGTGTTACATTTGACGGCTGCCGTCGGCGGAAAATTATTGAAAAAAAACTGCAGTTAATATTCACAAATTACAATTTAGTAGGCTACTTATGAAGTTATATGCATTTCTTGGAACAAATTCAAGCAGGATTAATGTCAAGCTTATAAGCATGCGTTTATATTTATTCTAAGCTACACAGTATTACATCTTATTTTAGATTTAAAACATTTAAAGCTGCAGTGTGTAATATTTAGGAGAATTTATTGGCAGAAATGCATTATTACATACAAAACTATGTTTTCAGAGGTGTGTAAAGACCTTACATACATTATGATTTTATAACCTTAGAATGAGCAATTTATATCTACATACACCTCGGGTCCCATTACATGCAAGTCGCCATTTAGTTCATGTTTCTATAGTAGCCCTAAATTGACAAAATTCTATACAAAGCACATTTCGTCAAAGCCACTCTGAAGTTGCCTGTTTTCTGCTGGATCAGTAAGTTAGTCCAACATTAGTAACTACTGTTTGATAGCTTTTGTTGCAAGATGGACATAACTGCAGAGACAAGTATCTTTTGTCCCTTTCGTATGCACGATCGCATTTCACTTTCACTTTTCATCATGTAATTTCACTGTAGACTTCATTCCTCCCTTTCCCCTCCCGCAAGCCACCGCATCCCAATGCAATGCTAGAAAGTTGTGTTTCAAAGACAATAAACATTAGATGGAAAAATATATATATTTCATTATTTTCTCTCACAGATATATCAGTTAAAATGTATCGCATTTTACTTTTCATCATGATGTTTCACTGCAGACTTCGTCCGATGCCAATTTGGTAGATGTCGCCCAAACCTAAATGTCATACAAAAAAATTTGACTAAAGTCATGAAATAAACTTGAGACAGTGATCAATGAATAACAATAATATTCGCAATAACATATTGGTCTACTGAATAATTAAGTAAATATAATTATTTTACATACCTTTGTACAGAAACCTCATCACTTTATTGGCTACTGTCAGGTGTAACAGACGTCAACATTTTTGTCTTGTGTCAGCTTCTGTATGTGTTTCGAAAGGGCGGGGTGATCGGGGGACTTGAAATTCAAATCCTAAGCGCTAGATGCTGCAAAAAATTACACACTGCACCTTTAACAGGTGTGCAGTATTATTTATATAATATGAATCATGTGTTATATTATTGGAAAAAATGTGGTTTACTTTGCAGCAGAGCATTAAAAGTGGTAGCCTATTTTAGTAGGCTAAGATACATATGGATATGCAAAATAAAAATATTGTCACATTAACAATATTTGTCGCAAGTGCATTTTTAATTAATATTTTAAAATTAATTAGATTTATGTTATTCTTTATACCTGTCCTTTATTTCGACAGATAAATACTCGGGGAAAGATATCTAAACTCCTTAAGAAATCATTGCCTGTGTAATTTCTCTCCCATTATTTAGACTAAATTTATTTAAATTAAAACATGAAACGAATAAATTAAACCTGCCACGATTTAGCTAAAATATTGAAACTGATAAAAAGGGACAGATCAATAAAACAGCCATTTAAACTCATGTTCTCTCATATTTCTATAATGTAACCTGCATTGTATCTTTATGAATCAATCAGTTTTATTTATATAGTGCTTTTAACAATAAAGATTGTAGCAAAGCACTGAACATTATCCAATTGGAGCACAGAGTGATGGTAATGTATAATTGTCACAGTCAACCAACGAGATGGGCAGAGACAAGAGTTCATGGAATGAGTTCAGGCATGAAAACAGAGACAAACACACACCCAGCTGATCGTGACCATAATGATGAGATTAAACTATATATTTATCAAAAGCAGAGACGGTCTCTGTAATCAAAACGATGATAATCACTAGAAATTAGTTGTCCCGAACGGTCATCTAGGTTTTCTGGTCTCTGATGAAGATCATGTTTTTGTGCTGGTACACCATCTGATCTGGACACGTACTGAGATACCCTTTATCGGATTTGATTAATAGATGTGTATTAGTGTGTTAAGTGTGCATTAAACTAGTCAGTTTGGAAACCCCGTGTAAGCAAATTAGCTCAAACAAAGAATCAAATCAGAATCATTTAAGATTCTATAGGGAATTTTGCACAAAATCACTTTTTTACGGCAGAAGACTGAGGCTGTCTGCAATTCACTGAAAGAGCTGTATAACATTGCTGGATATTAAAATACATATTATAGTGTAAACACTATTAATAAGCACAGAATCGGCAGTTTAAGACATTAACTTGTAAGCACAAAAGTAAATAAATATGGGTTTATTGGATAAACCTAAGACACATGAACTAAACTAACACATAAACACATGCATTCACACATTTGCCCAAGTTGCAGGAAGAGAGAAGGTGAGGAAAGAGTGAGTTTAAGAAAATGAAAATGTGAAATCCCAATTTTACAGCAATAGTTGCTGTTGCATCAACTTGAACAACCATCAATCAAAAGATTAACTCTCGCATTGAGTTCATCAATGAGGTTAACATTTATTTCAATTTCACCAGTTCAGCCTGAATCTAGAGGTTTGCACTTGCGTTGCCTTTGTGATTCCTTCTGTGGTCTTCGCTGCAGAAAGGGGTTTTCCGAGGTTGCTGATTGGCTGGAAGTCAGTTGTCGTTGAAGTCTTGGGAGGCAGATGATTGGGTGGTGGCTGAAGGAGAAGCAAGTTGCGGTCCGTTTGACGTTTGATGTGGTGCAGTCAGAGACTTGGAGACTCAGCAGGCAAAACTTACACAAACTCTCATGAAAAGAAAATAATGTAAAGAAATAAAGGAATGAGACTAGATTGGTTTTCTTCTGAGCATGGCTAGGTAGCAGCAGGCAGGCAAGCTGGAGCATGTGGAATGGCTCTTAAAGAATGCAAAAGGTGGCACAGAGCATGGTATTAAAAACCGGGCTACAAAAACTGAGGTTAATAGCATAATCATGAATCGTGTCTTGTGCTTTTAAAGTCATCTTTGGACACATCTCAAAATCATGTTTTAACCAATAGATTAAATTTTAGCTCAGGGTCTGGGTATATTTCTTCTCCCCAAATCATAAATGCAAATGTTATCTTATCAGTCACATGGTCCAAATTTTCCCGCTCTTGCAGAATATAAGTTTGGACATAATTCCTATAACATAAATATGATACATTTGACTAAGAATTGGTGGGAAGAAACATTTCAAGCAAGAAGATTGAAGCAAAACCATAATAAACACATACTAAACCATTCAATAGTTACTCAAAATACTTATGCAATGAGTGATTAACACATAATAATTAAATGTGTGGGTTACATATAATATGCAATTATGCATATCAGGGATTTAAGTCTGGTTTAGTGTATTTGGAGCCTGGATAGGCAATCAATCAATCGCTTTTATTTCTATAGTGCTTTTTATAGATTGTACTGTAGCAAAGCACTGAACATGATCAAATAGGAGAACAGAGTGATGGTAATGTATAATGATGAAATTAAACAGTTTATTTATCAAATGCAGAGACAGTCTCTATAATGAAAATGACGATAATCACTAGAAATGAGGTGCCTCCACATGAAAAAGCAGTTATTTGCCCAATATTGACAATCTGAGTTTCTGAGTTGGGATTCTCTGTAAGTGTTCTTTTGTGTTAATGTTGCAAGCTGTCCTGTGACCATCTGCTTGCGAGAGGTAGGCAACAAGGTATCATGGGCCAATTTATGACTTCCTGTTGTCTTGAGGCCTCTTTTTGGAATTCAGCTCGTCATGTTTCAATGTTTCGATCAAATCTTAAGTGTCTGATTCTCTCTGATGCACTACACTTTGCGTCATCTGGCGGTAATTTCGTGATCAACTTTAACACGCGACTGAATTGCAGTTATGCCGTTGCCCTGTGGTGCCGGTACGATACTTTACATTACTTTAATATTTTTATATTTGCGATGTAATGTATGTGAAAGCTAAACTATTATTTATTATGCAAATTATAGGCTTTGTACTTCTGTCGCGTTCCAATGGTGACACAAAGGTGGCCACACTGATGTTTGCTTCACTCTATTTTAATTTGATAAAGTACCAACTGTGCTGTCAAATTAACAATGCTAGAACTGATGTGTATGTGTGTATTCTAGCATATTTAAGTAGGTATGAGGGTATGGGATATGGTTAAGAGATGGACAGCTGGCAGGTGGCTGGATTTGAAAGCTAATATTTAGAGTACATAATCTTCCAGCTAAACCTACTGATTACTTTGACTTCTGCAAAGCAATTTCCAGAGCAAGGGCCTTACGGACAGACACTAGCTGACCTACATTGTCAAGTTTTGTCAGTTAGAAGGAAGAAAAAAAAATGTCTGGGTGTCTCTTTTGTCAATGTGAAACTGTTCATAAAAGTAAATTGAGGTGAGACTGCATTACAGTGACTTTACCATGCTTGAATGCTGTACCCCATATAATTATGTGTGTGTGTGTGTGTTTCTAATTATTGGTGGCGTTATGCTTTCTTTATACACATTTCGATACAATAAAAATATATCTGTAAATCTATCATCTAACCGTCTGTTTGTCTGTTGTTCTTTTTTTATGCCAAATGTAAACCTGACTGATTTTTTAACAGAATCATGGTGAGGTTTTTGAAAATACATTTAGTCTCTGCAATTCAAAGGATGTTTTTTTTTTCCATCCCCTCTGCCAGTGCTGCTCGTAATGTTGTCTGTTTTCATTTTTAGCAGTTATTGCCAGCAGTTATCAAAGTGGGCCTGCTCTCTTGACCTTGTTGACTCTGTTGCCAGAGCTACAACGTGAATAAAATAAAGGCCATTCTCTTTGAATACTTTAGATCTCTTCAGCTGCTCAACACAATCTTTATTTATGACTTTTCTAAACCCATCATAATTTGTCAGATTGTCTTCAATATAATATATACAACCACAACAACAATAAAAAAATACTACTACCACCACTACTAAATGTAGCTAACATATTAGTATTCATTTTTTCTCAATTGCTTTGGCAGTTTTAACATTCTCTAAACTGTGAGTGCAAATGTCACAACTGTTTGCTGGAACTTCAGAACTTTCTTGCATGTCTGCAAAATGTACAGTAGTTACTCACACAAAACATTTCATTTATGCTTCAAATCCTAGTTATTTTGTCAGTAATTTGACCAAGGCCACCAAAATATAAAGTATTTTTGTCATTGTGTGAGCCACACTGGTCAAAATGTTTTGTTGTTTTTTCACCATGACAATCAACCATGGAAATTAAGGTTTTAAAATGTATTTAAATAAAATGAGAAATTTGTTAAGAAGAGTCAATAATACATTAGAAAAAAAGTATATGAACATTTGTATTTATACAGTACATTTATTTCTGTACAAATGTATTTGTGACACCGACTCAGACTCAGTTGGATCCATTTGCAGAGCTTTATTCCAAACAGGTAACAGGCAGTTAATACAATCCCAGGCAGACAGGTGTATCAGAGATAATCCAGAAGCGTAGTCGATAAACAAGCAATGGTCAGTAAGGCTGGCAGCAAAGTTCATACACGGGAAGAGACAGTCCAGTGTCATACACTTGAAAGACAACACGGAAAGAACGCTAAGATGCAACTCCATAGGTAGTTAACACTTCGCACTGAAGCAGTCACAAACACACCTTTAAATTTCTCTAAAGAATGGTAGTAATTGTGCTGTGAGCTATATTAAAACATTTATGCATTGTTTCTACATTGATTTGGTAACTGAATGAGAGTTTTTAGATTTTTCTTTTTTTTTTTTACATTTATTTATTTATTTTTATCGATTTACAGCACACATTTTTTGTATTATATTTTACAGCTGTTGTCCTCCCAGTGTTTCAGCTTTTGTGTTATCTGCACAGGCCTCTTCAAACTGCCTTATTTTCTCAGGGTTTCTTTCTTTTTCTCTCTCTCTCTCTCTCTCTCCCTGTTGCCTGCCTCTTGTAAAGCACATTCATTTTGCTTTCTTACTCCTTTGCCTCCTCAGCTCAACCTGGTTTTCATGCACTGTTGAACTCCACTTTCTTGAAAAGAAATGAGGGCTTCACACAGCACTGTGCGTCAATTGCAAGTCACTGCAGTTTTGTGCCAGACAGACTTTACCTCGCTTACTGCATTCAGCGTCACCAAACACCCTGTCAGCTTAGCGTTTTGGACAAAGACCCGCTTCTTGTTTGTAATTAGCTTGTTTTGAGCTTTGGCAATAAATACGTAAGTAAAGAAATAAACAAATATAAGCAAATCTCACAAAAGCACCCCTGAGACAAAAGAAGGAAATCAAAATTGTATTTTGCATAGAAATTCAGCTGAAAATAAGCTTTATTTCTTTAAGAAATGTGACCCGGACATGTTCTCAACAGGTTTCATGAAATTCACTCACATTCATACTACACAGAGAATATTTCAGACTCCGCTCAGATCTCAGTGCCAAAAACAATATAGTCTCCTCATCAAGGAGATGAAGCTCTGATTTGGGATGGAATATTAAAATATACGCTAATGACTGTGCTGTAGCTGCCGTCATTAATGCTTGTTAAGGATATGAATGATTATTGTCAAGACTGTGTAGCTTTTGATTGGATTTAGTTTTGTCTTTGATTTGAGACCATTTCTACTTCCTTTCCAATGTCGGATTTAATATTTCAAATAAATATCCTCTGCAGTCATTCTGTTTGAATGTTTGGCAAGCACCAGGATCGAATCATCTGAAAAACAAAGATAAAAGATGAAGAAATATCGCTCCAGGACTGTAGCTGTGTCCTAGCAGCGAATCGCACTAGTGTTTCAAACCATTACCGTCATGGCTTCAAACTAACCCTTGCGGGATAATTCCTTAAAATGAACACACAAAAACTGAAGGAATCCTAATGACATCAATGTAATCATTATTGATTACAATATATTTTACCAGGTGCTACTAAAGTGAGATGTTGATCATTCATATGTCAAGATATGTGTTTTAGAAAGAAGCAGAAAGCCCTTGGGTGTCCACATTTTACAAAAGAAGTTAGTGGCACACTGCAAGCAATTTAAATACTGAAATGGAAATGCAGTTCAGTGTACTAGAAGTTTGATTAGGAGATGCATAGACATATTTACTCAAGTCTGCATAGAACTTTCCTATAGAACTATTCTGTTTATCTCTTGCATAATTATCTGGAATAATATAATGAGGAATATGGATAAAATCATTTGGCATGCTAAATAAATCATAGAGATAGGGCAGCATAACATATTAAGTAACAACACAAAAATAATACTATAAATAGGAATGATATGAAATCAAGCTTTGATATTTAAATCCCACCAATCAGACATTGGATTAGAATATACCGCAACAGCATGATCGGAAATAATCGATTAAATTTGGCTTTACAATTTTGATATTTATAGTAAGACCAGACTACAGGCTATTAATATTTTTCAAACATTTACAGAACTAAAAATAATAAAATAGATAAAATGTAGTATAACTTGAGCCATGGCTATTTGATTTGTATCGTCAATTGCTGGATAGCTTTTAAAACTTGTAGTTTTACTTTATCAGTAGCAGTAATTATATTAAACTTGACTAAAGTACTCCTTGCAATACTAGTGGTAGTGCAATACTAATACTTTGGTAACATATGAACATATAGAAGCAGGACAGTTTTTTTTTTTTTTTTATTAACTAACATTACCAAAGATGAAAAATACTGTAATAAATGTAGTGTTTGTTGTTCATTCATGTTAATCAATATGTTAACTAACGTATAGAATGAAACCTTTGTAAAGTTTTACCAAATAATTAAAATGTAGTTGTTTATGTGAATCTACTTCAATGTTCATTGAATTAAATGAAAGTTGTTGTTTTTTCCCGTTGCAACCCATATGTGAACCAAACTGTGTTCTTAATTTATCTGATTTCATGTAATTTTGTAATGAAACTCATTTCTTGAGTCTTGATCGTACAGTTGATTTTAATCGCCTTTTTGTTCAGTAAAATTAGTTTTTTTTTTCTTTTCAGGCTGACTGGAATGAATTTGCCATCCCCTGTCATCAGTAGCAAGAATTGGCTGCGGCTTCACTTCACGTCTGACAGCAACCATCGGAGGAAAGGATTTAGTGCCCAGTATCAAGGTAAGGGGTCAGTGTGTGCAGGACATTGGAGGAGAGGAGCGCTCATTGACAGATGTGGGACAGTTGGCAATGAAAGGCAGCACATCCCTTGGCGTGTTCTGCTGTAGCTAAAAATGACATCTTGACTTGTCTAAGTGACTCAATGAGCAGACACATTGCTGGAATGATGATTACAGCATCCCGTTGAACGCCCCCCACTCCCTACCCCCTGTTTAAATTGGGAAATCAGTCACGACAGTAGCGAGGGAATTCATGTTTCTAACGTCTTCTCACAAGATGAGGCGCTTCTAAATCATGTTTATAATATGTGTTTATGATCGTGTTTTCTATTTGCATAATAAGCGAGGGATGCCGTGAATCTGAGGGGAAGCTCAGGGGATTTGTTAAATTTGTTACACTTTAGAGTGTTGGCTATAAATGCACTTTCTTTTTATATGACAAATATTTTTTACAGTGGAAGTATTGCAATTTGCGTAGACATGAGTTGAAAATGGTCTCAGTGCATGAATAAGTGAGAGTGGGGCCAGTTGTCAACAATAATAATGTATAATTTTAGTTAAAAATATATCAAATGCCAATATGTGTACTGTAAATTTGCTTGTTAAATTTGATATATAATGTTGACTTTTACATGTTAAATACACAACATGCATTATTTAGAGCTTTTAAGATTTATGTGGGCCGTTTTAAATTGCATATAAAATTTGCATCAATTTGTATTAAATTTAGATAATCTGCACATTAAATTCAATTAAATTCAAATTTATTTGTATAGCGCTTCTCATGATACATATCATTGCAAAGCAGCTTTACACCAAAGTAATGTTTTACAGTATATGTAATAGTAGTTTGTACATGTACATATGGCATAGATGTGAGGTAAAGATCAATTAATAACGTAATCGAACAGACAAGGAAC
>JAUMHI010000054.1:1503519-1514868 GCA_032359435.1 Enteromius unitaeniatus | reverse complement strand
CCTGGGCCTCCATATCACCTCAGCAGTGCCACAGGCTGATTGTCTTCATGCCACGCCGCATTGAAGCAGTCATTTCTAAAAACACTTTTCTTTTATTGGTCGGATGAAATATGCTAATTTTTTTTAGATATTTTTTTTTAGGAATTTTGGGTTTTCATGAGCTGTATGCCAAAATCATCAATATTAAAACAATAAAAGGCTTAAAACTACTTCAGTTGTGTGTAATGAATCTAAAATATACGAAAGTCTAATGTTTATCAGTAAATTACAGAAAGTATTGAACTTTATCACAATATGCTAATTTTTTGAAAAGGAACTGTATAAACTACGGCCCGCAAATCTTTTTTCTTTATTTTTGTCATGCCGTAGGCGTTGCCTGGTGTCTTTTCTGTTGTCTTGTGCCTGTGTTTTTGCTTATGTCTAGTTCCGTGTGCTCTTGTTTACCTTTTGTATCCACTCAATCTTGGCGATGTCAGTACCCAAAAATGATGTAATAATGGACTGTTTCACATACAGAGCTGAAGGTTCAGATGATGAAGTTACTAAAGAGGAAGAGTCTGTGATATGCACAGGTGCGCTGCGCTCACTTTTCTGAGGGACGCTATTAAAACAAAAAAAATGGGTGATCAAAAGTTCAGAGACTATGCCCATGATGAAAAATGGAAAGCTAATCTTCTAACTTTCTGATTCATTCTTTCAAGCAGAAATATTTGTTTATATAAATATTTTTTTATTAATCTTTAGAACTGCTAAGTACTACGTGATTCAGTCAAGGACATTGAGTGATTTTACTTTTGTTGCTTGATTAACATGACTTTGACAATAGCAACTAAATTAGGCTGCAGTCCCTTTTAACCGAATAAAAATACCCACCAAAATTATTTTTAACCCACATTTGGCGGGTGTTAATTTCAAACCCTGGTAATAGTGCAGTATAGTGCTACAGCTCTCATTAAACCCTTGAACTGAAACTAAAACTCCTCTCACTTTAAAACAACTTTTCTCAAAAAAAAAAAAACGTGCTGATTTTGAACGCGTCTCTTGTATAGTCTGACAAAGGAGTATACTTTTAACTCAACTGTTTGTGAAATGGAGCTTCGTGCTCATGTAACCTAACTTTCTCATTCAGCACAAATCCAAATATTTCATAATATTTTTAGATTTGCAATGTAACGGATCTGTTTAGTTTAATGCTAGGGGAGGGAAGCGAAGGGAAGGGACATGATCAGACGGGGCATGTGGCCAGGTATGTTTTTTCATGCTCTGTATTTATCCCATCCACATGCACACACACAGCAGTGAGAAGTGAACAACCACGAACACACACTGAGTGGTTATCCCAACAAATTAGAATATGGTGATATGCCAATCAGCTAATCGAGTCAAAACACCCGCAAAGGTTTCTTCAAAATGGTGTCTCAGTTCATCAGGCTACACAATCATGGGGAAGACAGCCGATCTGACAGTTGTCCGGAAGACAATCATTGACACCCTTCACGAAGAGGGTAAGCCACAAACATTCATTGCCAAAGAAGCTGGCTGTTCAGAAGTAAAAGATGCACAAACAACCAAGCTATTATTGCTAAAAAAATATCCCTACATTTCTCTATGAAGAAAATGAATGTAATTTTTACTCTTTGGTAGCTAAATTTAGCAGATGTTAGTTAAATGGATTGCAGCACCTTTAAGGGCAGCTCTTAGATCTTTGATTGGAATGGAAGTTCACTTGGCAGTTATGTATTAAACGTTTACATGTGCATTATAAGAAAGTCTTTGACACATATTGAGGTGATTGCAGGGCACTATAGGAGGAAAATAAATGTCCAAGAAAAAGATCAGAAAAAAACAGACACAGACCGCTTTGATCAGACAGAATAACTTTCGAAACTGATATCAACAATCAAGGGAGATGACATTGGAAGACCACATCAAAAAGAAGGGCATGACAGGTGATCAAAAAGCCTCCCTCCACAAGTGAAAGCCTTGGGCTTTTCGCACACACACACACACACACACACACATGCACAAATGCCCCACTTGCAAATGCATTGACCTTGCTTCATGATTCAAGTGTTTTTTGGTCAGTCAGGACCGATGACTTTACGTAAAGTGTTTTTTTGTGGGTTCTACATGTTAATTAACCCTGTGTCCCCCCACCTCATATTAGACTTACTTTTCACTATAAAGACACAGTATCTATCTATCTGTCTATCTATCTATTATACATCTATTATACAGTTTTACCCATACAGATCTAGGTTACTTGTTACTAATTGTCTTGAACAAATCTCATTGGTAACACTTTATTTTGATGGTCTCTTTTGAACAATCTGTTGACAATTGTTAGCTTTGCACCTACATGTCAAATGAGGAAACTAATGAAGCACTTAATATTAAATAACAGTTTAAAGTCTTATTAATGTTATACTTTAGAAATCCAAATAATGCACAGCCATAAAGTGCAAGTCAAGGTGTTCATTTGGTTCTTGCATTAAATTATTTTAATTAAAACCATTCTGTGGCTATTTATGAATATTTAAAATATGGTGGTTCAGTGTGCCACTATTTAAAACATCAATAATATTTAATTTATTGATGAGAAATTGAAGGACATATCTTTATTTAGCACAGTCTGTGCTTGACCAACTGTTATAACTATTTACACCGATCTTCCAGTTTAGAATTATAAATAAAACAGCTAGCATAATAATAATAATAATAATATAGTGAAATGAAATGATAACACATATAATATATCATCACATAAAAAAATATGGACAACATGATCATCATCTAAATCATCTAAAGATGGTTAATGTTTCTCCTGAAATTAAGTCATCCATGCACTCACCTAATGTGATTTTGCCCAATAATTGAACTCAGAGGGATGTCAGAAAGTGAGGCTGTGTGAACACAAACTCACTGTGGCTTAGGAGGAACAAGAGAGCGGGGAGGGGAGAAACAGGGGACATGCTTTGACCTTTCTTTGCGTTTTATGGGAAATAGCCTTGAGCTTACCATCACTAAATCCCCTGTCAGCTCTACAGGAATAGATACTCCACCTGTGAATGCAATCTTTACTGGCATTCTTATGAACACTGTACATTCTGGGCTGTTGAAAGAGAACATCACATTGCTATCTATCCATCCATCCATATAATTTCCAAGATCACTCACATACTTGTACAAGTGTTTTTCTATTCACAAGAGTTCAGTAGTGAGGCAGCGCATCTGGTAAAATCCTTCTGATACGCTGTCTTGAACACACATCAGTAGACTATCACACACACTATGTCTCATTTATTTCCTCATCTTTTTTTCTTTGTGTGCTTTTTTTTCCTATTCTCTTGCATGCTCTGCTTTCATGCAGTAAGCCAAGGTGGGATGGCTGCAGACATTTGTCCGGATCCGGGGATTCCAGAGAATGGGAAAAGTATTGGCTCCAGCTTCCAGTAGGTCCTCTTTTTGTTCTTTTATCTGCTGTGCTTGTCCTTTTTAACTGCATGACACAGCTTTAATCAGGCCTGGGCCTGCTGTTTGACACGTCTGTCTGAACTCCCATACCGATAGGCCATTACCACCAGGACCTTTGGTCACTGCTACTAAGTGGGTTTCTAATGCCCTTAGAGAAAGAACCAAGGGCCATTACATGTTCTGCATTAAATGAAATACGAAGTGGGTGATTCTGAAAATAGAAGAGACAAGCGGTTTATAGACGTTTGACAGAAGCTTCTTTCATCTAACAAAAGAAAGATGCGTCAGAGACATAGAGGGTCTGGGGTTGATGGTATGACTCACGTAGCCGGTCGATCGCTGACGGTCATTTCAACTTTGGCAGGGTCGGAGCCAGCATCCAGTTTTCCTGCGACGACAGCTATGTACTGCAGGGATCAAAGAGCATCACTTGCCAAAGAGTGACCGAGACCCTGGCGGCCTGGAGTGACCACAGGCCTATCTGTCGGAGTAAGTGCAAATATGGCTCTCTTTTCCCCTGCTCAGACACTTTCTGTAGGGACGTTGTCAGATCCTGTTAAGTGAGATGTGTGCCACATGGCAGTAGGGAGTAAGGCCAGACAATTCATAGGAATAGTTGTGCCACATGGATTTAACAAAGACAACACTAGCTCATGCGAAAATATAAAATAACATGTCTGGTTTTAAATTATTCACGTAGGGTTTTCTTGTTGACCGTAGCCCTGTTTCAGAATGTAATGTGCTCTCCAGTTCTTACATCTCAGTATTTAAATTGGCTGAAAGGCAGTTTGGAAGATAATCCCATAATGCAGTGTTACTCATATGTAATTTTTGGAATCCCGTTGTTGTGCCCTTCCCTTCACGCCTCCACGTCCACAGAAACTAAACTACAAGCGAAAGCACAACAGTAGACATTATTAATCAAATAATTTGACACAGTATCAGTGTGTGGCTTGTGCATATAGCTTAGCAACATGCTAACATCACATTAGGTTTGTCCCAATTTGCATATTTATTTTTTATTCCATGTCAGCTTGATTCCAATCTTTAAATACCCAGATGATGCACTTAATTAGCCAAAAAGAAAGAAAATTAAATTCTGCCACAGTGCTCCTTCCACATTAGAGCAGGGACTATCCTATTCTGGTATTAAAATACAAACTAACTTAAATACAGATTTGGGGTATGACCTAAAACATTGTGCTAAAGTATAAGCTGTCCAGGCTGGGTTAATAAAGTAAAACTTATGTATGACTTCGTACTTATTTTATTCTTAGTTTGTAATTTTTATCCACATCTATTAATTTCTCCAGGCAGATAAATGAGAAGTTATGTTTACTTTTAATTGGTGCTTTCATTCACTAGAAAGAAAGAAAGAAAGAAAGAAAGAAATCCAGGATTAAAGTTTTGCTTGCTTTTACAAAATTACCTATTATACCACCACAATCCTGATGAAATCAACATGTCCATGTTAATTCTATTCTAAGACCCAGTGTTTGATATTTACCATACTAAATCAAATTAATCTTATATCTTTGTACACAATATTGCACTATAATGATTAACATTAAAATATTTAATATAAAAATATATTCTACTCATGAATAAACCCCTAAGCTCTTCACATCCTCAGACTCTGACATAATTAATTTCTATAGCAAGGCTTATAACATTAAAAAGAATTCATATGCAGCTATATTGTTGATGCTACAATAATACATCAGTCACTTAATTTATTAATTTATTCATATATATATCTATAAATTCCTCTAAATTAAGAGCCTAGTGCATTGGGAAAGATCAGCTATGGGTAATATCTGATTTTAATACTTGGTGCCAGATTTACTAAACAGGATAAATTAGCATTAGAATGCAATTCCGTAAAAGCGCTGATGGGAGGGGGAAATTCCACGCGTGATTTACTGACAATTCACACATTAAAGAACACAGACGCAGCCAGATAATTTTCATAATGACCAGTACAGTCTACCAAGAGCAGTGCAAATTACCACATGTTTTAAGACATGTTTTTTTAAGCCATTAAATAATGGTGTAAATCACTTTGTGTAATTAATTTTAATACGCAAAATTTATGGGAGGAGAGTATGAAAGGACAAATCCTACAAATACATATTCAATAAGATCAGGCACAAAAATAACTCTGTCCATGCCTTCTTAGTAGTAATTCTTCACTGTTAGTCTAAATCCTGACACTACTTCTGTAACACTGAATTACAAGGTTAATGTAATTCAGTCATTATAATAAGCAAATAATGCTGATATATATATATATATATATATATATATTTATATATATATTTATACCTTATGTCATGCAGCTAGATGTACACAGACATGCGAGTAGATGTACCCTCAAGATGAGACCTGGAGTGGGGCTGTTTTGAAAGGCATAGAGGACACAGGTCTCCAAGTGACATTAATCAAAATGAAATAAGGCAGTGTGTCAAAGTGGCAGACGGAGGAGTAACCATGTTTGACAATTTCTTTGCACAATTCTTGCCGATCACTGATTGATCCAGACACTTTTTGTTTCAGCAGTGCCAAGTAACCTTTTTAAAGACAAGCCTTAAATGCCTTCCTTGCCTTTTTTCTGTGATATGTTAGGTGAGTAAGGGAATAAAACAGGAAGTTAAAGACCTTTTAGCCTTGTGATTTAGTAATTCCTTGTTTTTTCTCTCTTTTAGCAGTGGTAAAGAGAATCTCAGGAGATGTATTGAGTTAATTATAGAGTACTTGTGAATAGGATGGAAGCTCAATCTGACTTCTGATTCCAGCATTTACTGCTACTTTGATAATTAAGTTAATTTATAATTAATATAAAATTAATGACATCAATTTGCAGGTATACCGACCATTAAAGTGATCATTGAAAAGTCAAACACATCACAACTAATCATGTTTTTAAAGCTCTTCTTTAACCTGTTCGGAGGCAAGAATGACTTCAACTATGTTGATATTAAACAAGTGCTCTGCAAAAAAAAAAAAAGAAATTGCTGTATTTCTGACAGTGTTAGCAAAGCAGAATAGTATTGATATTCCTCAAACATTCAGGTTAGGGTTACAAACACCTGAGGGTTAAACCTCTGCAGGTGCATCAGAATCATTGAATACAGAGACTCTATTCACATGGATTAAATTATGCTTAGGTGTATTAAAAATTTTATACTTATTTAAAATTATGTGTAGTAATAGACAAGCTATGTTTGAAATTTTAGGCTATTCACAATTAAATCAGACAATTCTGGATGTATCTTTTGTTCTTATTGTTTTCTGTTTTTGTACATATGGATGATCAAGATTTAAGTATATAATCCATTGTGTATTGTAATTGCTTTTATAACATCCGAACAACATCTCCAAATTGCTCTATCCAATAGAAAAGTAGTGCAAATTACATTTATTCCCTTTATACTAGATTTGTTGTTTTCTTGGATTTTGTATGTATGTTTTATTTATTTATTTATTTATTTTGTATTTATTAATTTACTTTTTGCTCATTTAGCACAATGTACATTCTAACTTTATTCATAAATGACATGCAAATGCCACTGCATATGATGTTGTTTGAAATGGCAATGAAACGCCATCTACTGAATCAATTTTAAAAATCAGTTGACAACAAACAGAAACAATGACTTCAAACTTCCCTAAACCTTTAAAACTGTTAATTTGCTGACATGCAAACATTGATGTTTCCTTCAGAAAATACCAGTGTAGTGGTTGATGTTTCTGGGAAGATAACTGCCTATAGATTTGTTTGGGTGGAAAACATTTTGAACTCATTTTTCACATAGGCAGTGAAGAAGCCCTGTTCGAGAATATATGCTACGCAATCTCTTCACATCTCTACCTATCCAAACCTTCCTTAGAACACTGTGAGGAAGCCAATGAAGCCACAGCAACAGAGTGACTGCTCTTTTTAAGCTGTCAAAGAAAATCCCTGACTAAACACAAGGGAGAAGCAGTTAATACCCTGGCACAGTATAGGGTTGGAAAAAAATACCCTGACTTTGTCAATGATTGAGTCAAGTTATTCTGAGGCATGACCTTAAATAGATTAGCTCATGTCGTGAGGGCTGGATGTGTTCAAAGGAAGTGTTTTTTAGTGCGAGATAGGATGGAAATATCTATTCGAAAACCTAGTGAGCTGCATGTGAATAAAGCATTTTAGACACCATCATAGATACACTGTGGACTGAAAGACTATTCCAAAAAGCATTATAGGCAGCATTATAAGACACCTTCTAAAATACTTAGTTTTTGCTAAGTTTTAAGGCAGCCTTTAATATATGCATATGGGTAAGGAAATCAAATTATACATTGTGACAATCTCTTTGATAAAAAGGGGGGTATGGGTTAAGGAGGAGAAATATCAGTTATACATGCTTACTTATGATCTATTCAATGCAAAAACACACTATTAAAATAGTATTCTTATCTAAATGCTTGAGAAAAATAGGAAGTTATTTATGTTTAGATTGCACTGTTTACTGAAATAATTAAGTTTATAACCTCCATTTCTCTTTGCTCATCCACCATCTTGGATTGATTTGTTTTCCACTGAACTCATCTCAATGCATTAATTGCCTTCTATGAATGACTTATTGTATGCCTATTTTTTTGGAAAAGCCTTTGAATGCGTCTCTAGGCAGCTGAGAAACACACAGTGATTACTGCTTTGTTATACTGCATTACATTCTTATATTACATGTCTTTGAATATCCTATTGTCATATAACTTATAGCATGTTCCATTCCTTTCAATAGCAACAACAAGTACAAAAACATTGCCGTGGCTAAATATGTGTTTCTTTGTACTGTTTACCCTTTCAGCTAGGACCTGTGGCTCTAATCTGCGAGGCCCTAAAGGCATCATAACGTCTCCAAATTACCCAGTCCAGTATGAAAATAATGCACACTGTGTGTGGGTCATAACAGCAGTGGATCCAGAGAAGGTACGTCTGTAATTTAAAACTAAGTTACAACCTAAGGCTGACTCATTATACCAGTGTACAATTCCACAAAATGTGCTTATAGTCCATTTTTAATCTGCTAAACCAAAGCATGATATGCTGCTGAATGGCCACCAAGACACATAATTGAATGGGACCTTGCATAAATGTCAAAAATAATCTTAAAGATAATTTGTGAGGACATTTGCATTGCAGTCCACATTGTTTGCATAATTGTCAACCTCTTGCCCTGACTGTCTCTTGCTATTACTGCGTCTCCAGAATTGATTAGGTTCAGCCACACGTCTTCAGCTCTGTGGCAAGAGTGATGGTAATACAATCCGGCATGACCTCAACACACGCCGTGAGAGTGACTCATGCTTTTGTTACTAAATCAAGACCAACTGAAAATAGTCAAAACAACATATTAAAGTAAACAAGAGCTATTCTGCTCCCCATGCTTTGCATCTTTCCCATTTTTTTTAGTTGTTGAGATAATATGTCTTTGACCTTAAATTTTAAAAGACATGTTTTGAGGCTGAAAGCTTGTATGCGAGGGAGTGATAATGGCCATTAATAGTCAGTGATTCTCACCTGATGAGACAAAGACCTCTCCCCTAATGGGCCATTAATGACACTGACAGGTAAGGTAGAAAGAATGTGAGAATTTTTAAAAATGGTTTGTATTTTATTCACAACACAGTATCATTAAAATATACATAATAAAGGTCAAATACACATTATTGAGCTCACTGATCTAACTACAGAGATGTGAACAGCCTTTGAGTCAACCCTGAAAACAAGCCTGATATTTGAGTGTTTGCTGCTTCTTTCCATGAAATCAATAAAAAATAACCACCATCAGTGTTCAGAGAGCTTGTTTTACCAGAGAATATCAGTGCAGTTCAGGATCCATCCGTGGAGCATGTTTCTTGATCACTAAAAAACAAAACAAACAATTTATTATTGTTTACAGCATACAGCCTGTCATATCCAAAATGTTTAACTCAATTTCAAAAAGTTTTCAGTCAGGTATTATAGTTCGGTGAATAACAAAACCAGTAAATGTGTTCAAGTTTTGACACTATCACATGCAAACTAATACAAAAACAAACAGCACTTACTCATGAGAGTGAACGATGCGTGTCTGAACAAGTTGTTTTGTTAAAATTGTTATTCCTTTCCTCTGTTATGTTATAATGCGTCTTTGCTGAAGTAAGCTGTGTTTTCTCTCATCTTCCGCACTGTTCACGCGAGCTGTTGTGGGCGTACATGTCGCTCGTGTCTCACGTGGAGATTATAATGACAAAGCGAACGTAGCTCATGGGCGTGGTCACATTAAAATGACACTCTAAAAAACGCTGGGTTATTTTTTCAACCCAAATGCTGGGTTGAGACTGCTGGGTAAGGGCATTGGGTTGTTTTAACCCAATTTTGAGTTGAAAATGGGTCTTGAACCATAACCTAGGGCTGCTGGGTTGAGGATTTGGACGTTAAAGAGAGCACGCACGTCAACGTTGTTAACATCGGACGACACCGCTGCCTGCGACTGCGAGAATCCGCCATTTTCTCAAGAGATGGAAGCGAGTGAAATATGTTTATGGTAAGTAATGTTTAAAAATATAAAGTCATCATTCCGGGAGTATTTAGAGACTCGAAAAATACGCCAACACGTTTTTTTTCCTCAGAAATTACTGAATGGCAGATATACTGTTAATATAACAACCGTGAGTGTCTTTTATCATATTTACATACGATTTTCCGCTCTTGTTGAGGTGTTAATAGACGGTTATTAAAACATTGACATATAAATTTGTTATCTAATTTTTCACGGTTAAACTGATAGGAAACGGTGCTATGTAATAAAGACTAACTGTTAGCATCATTATTTTGTGGCTGATGAAATGATAATTGTCGAAAGTAATGTTTTGCATGTAAAATTTCTGACGTGTTGAGCTCGCGTCTTAATGTCCGCACCCGGAGTTCAGGACACAGAGGCCGGCTGTGTGTGTGAGGACAGAGGAGATTTTCTTAGCTTCTTCAGAAGAGAGGGAAAGTCGGTTAAGGCACTTTTTTTTAGTAAGAGTAAAATAATGTTTGTTTTTCACCTGCATTTTTACTTTACATTTTGATTTTTTTCATTGCAGAACTCAAACTATCTTTGGAGTTAAGGACACAGAAGCCTGCTTGTGTAAAAGACAGTTCAAGACAAGTAAACTTCATAATTCCATGCCATAAATACAGCATATGTATATTTGATATAGGAATATTTGTTTGTTTTTGTAGATGTTGAAAGACATATATGAGATATTGCAGAGCATCATTCTTTTGTGATTGATGTAAATTACTTATAAATGAAAATAAATGTTTCTCTTGTCCACAAGGCGTGCGAGTTCATATGCAAAATATTTCATATGCAGTATTTTATTATAAAAGGCTCTTGGTCAGGACAGCAATGGTCAAGCGCCGGCAGACAACGTTATCGGAGACACAAACAGAGACAGAGTCGAAAAACAAAGCAAAAGTCAAAATACCATTGAACAGAGTCCTTGGGGAGAGACAGAGGGAAAGTCCAGGTCCAGGCAGAAATAGTAAACGGATAATCCGACAGATAGAATTATGAGGTTTCCAGGAACACGAAAGGATTGTAACACAAACAACGAACCATACAAACTTACATACAGTTCTGGGCTTTATACACATTAATCTAGGTCAGAGGGTGGAGCCAACAATCAAACACCATGACAACTGACAAGCCGGGGCAGCGACATGAGTTCATGGCAATGAGTCCAAAATAAACACAAAACACACATAGTCTGCTGGGCACTGGAGTGCCATCCAGTGGCCTGAGCTGGCACCTCCAGCTGACCGTGACATAGCCCTCCCTCTAAGGAGCAGCTTCC
>JAUMHI010000054.1:1487364-1503419 GCA_032359435.1 Enteromius unitaeniatus | reverse complement strand
CTGGAGTGCCATCCAGTGGCCTGAGCTGGCACCTCCAGCTGACCGTGACATAGCCCTCCCTCTAAGGAGCAGCTTCCAGATGCTCCTGGCTTAGGAGCAAGAGGGGACGCCCACCAGGGTGGGGCCGATGGCGGAGAAGTCCACTTGAGCAAAACAGACGGGGGAAACGCCCTCCAAGGCGGCACAGACGGAGAAGAAGCCTATCTGGTGGAGACGTCTCTCTGGGTGGAGCAGGCGGTGGAGAGACCCACCGGGGCGGCGTAGGCAGCGGGAGCGCCCCCCAGGGTGGCGCAGGCGGCGGAGATGTCCACCAGGGTGGAACAGGTGCCCACCAGGGCGGACCAGACGGCGGAGATGCCCACGTGAGTGAACCAGACATCGGAGATGCCCACCAAGGCGGACTGGACGCCTTGAAGCTCTAACCTGACTCCATACTGTCATTAGGCAGAGAAAGATTCCCGATCTCCATGCCAGCGCGGTAATGTCTGGCAGTTCTACGGGTGCAGACTCGGCGTGCAGCACTCATAAACGCCACGGTGAGGATGGTGTCGTTGAGACCCGACCGTTCTGCGAGCTGAATGAACTTGGAAACAAAGTCCTTGAATGACGGGTCTCTGACCCGTCTGCTCAAATCATGATGGAGCAAGTGTTTCGGTATTATGGTTTACCCGAGGACATCGTGTCAGACAGAGGGCCCCAGTTTCGATCCCAAGTCTGGAAAGCATTCTGCTCACACCTTAACATCAACGTGAGCCTCACTTCTGGTTACCACCCGGAGTCCAATGACCAGGCTGAGAGAGCTAACCAAGAACTCATCCGCTTCTTACGATCATATTGCCATAACAACCAGAACAACTGGAACAAATACCTACTTTGGGCAGAATATGCACAGAATTCGTTAAGGAAACCTTCCACCCAGATGACCCCCTTTCAGTGCATTCTCGGATTCCAGCCACCACTATTCTCCTGGTCTGGAGAACCGTCGGATCTACCCTCTGTTGACCACTGGCTGCAGCGAAGCGAGCAGACCTGGAATTCAGCTCACGTACACCTCCAGAGTGCCATTTGTCGGCTCAGGACACAGGCTGATCAAGTCCACCCTATGAACCCGAGTAATGGGTTTGGTTCGTTTAGATTTACCAGCTGATTATCGTATCTCACCCACGTTTCATGTTTCCCTGCTCAAGCCTGCTGACATCCCTCCCCTGGACCCGGGCCGCGAGGAAATCTATCAGGCCCGCTAGATCCTGGACTCCCAGCGCCGAGGCAGACTCCTTCAGTACCTAATCGACTGGGAAGGCTATGGCCCAGAAGAGAGGTCATGGGTGAACTCCCATGACATTCTGGATCCCACCCTCAAGGAGGCGTTTCACAGAACCCACCCCAACAAGCCAGCCCCCAGACCTCATGGAAGACCTCGGCGCCGCCTGGGTTCTCACTTCAGGAGCTGCTCGCAGGGGAGGAGGCTATGTCACAAGCCGCACCTCTGTGGCTCTCCCCGGAACACACCAGCGGGAACCTTTCCCCGAATTTTAGCGCTTCTACCCGGACTCCTTTTTCCCACGTACCTTGTTCAGTTCCGCTCCCTGGTGTGACCTACTTTTCTGACTATTTAAGCGTGAACGCCACGCTTGATTGACACGAAGTCTTGATTGCCACGGTGTCATTACTGAGCGTTATTCCTGTCTGCTTTTCTGGTTTGTCTTTTGGATTGTTTACTGGTTACTCTGATTCTCGCTGCCTGCCCCTGATATTTACTGCCTGGTTTTTGACTACGAACTCTGTTGTGACTCTGATATCCCTGTCTGCTGTTTATCAACCTCTGCCTGTACGACAACTCGTATTAAAGCTGCTTATGGATCCGAACGTCTCTGGAGATTCGTCACAATACTCATATAATTGATTTGTTTTGTTCTTTAATTGTAGAAAACATTCCTTTATAATTTTTTGAATATGCATAGTAAAATACAAGTTTCTTTGATAAGTTTCTATGACCTCTAATTGTTTTATAGCCCTAAACCAGTTTTTGAACACATGATGACTCTTAGTTTAGGGTCATTTACTTATTAAACTGATTTTTAAATATGCTGTCTTAGTGAACTGTCTATCCATGAATTTTTCCGGCAAACTGTAATTTTCCCATGAAATCAGAATGTGTTAAACATTCAGATTACAGCACTGTAGGAAAAAAATAAAAACAACAACAAAAAACATTAGATTTATAAAATCCATCCCTCTGGAACTGGATGTTTATAATTAGTCATACAGATGATAGACTACTGTAAAATCTTAGTGACATGCCAGTTAATTAAAAGTACCTGTTGGCCACCATCATAAACAGACTTGACTATCATAACCATAAAATTCATGCCATGTCACAACCAGTATATTTTCACTTCTGGCCACATGTTGTTGCTTTGATCTTATGATGAAAAGATGTAACTTTAATTTGTTTATTTTGCTGAACAGAAAGGCTGTGTTCCAAAACCCAGAAGGTTTTGGAACATTTAAAAGCATCATATTTTAGTCATAAGGCTTGCTCTGAGTGGTAGTTTCTTTTGATCAAATTCTAAAGCAGTATCCTTATATAATCTGAATTCATCATATAGTGGACTTGTTTTAATAACCACGTGTGGTCTTGACCACTTGTCTTGACTTGTACTTACACTATATTTTTCCTGTTTCTGTGAGTTCCTTAACATGAGGAATCACACTGTACCTCAAAGAATCCCAACCCTGGATGCTTATTTCATCCATCAAATCATCTGGGTACTTTTTGCCTACTGTTTTGTGAACATCCTACTCTTGTAAAGGAGCCATATGTTATATCTGTTAGGCTGGTGTATATGGAGAAGGAGATCGCAGGAGATGAGAGCTCAAAAATCATAAAGTCTTTTAACGAAGAGGAAAGCAAACACGGAGTAATATCCACAAGCCAATTTAACATGAACACATGCAACGATAATGACTGACAAACACTGAGACACAGGGAACAACTTAAGTACGGTAGACAATCAACGTAAACGAGCGGGACACACCTGAAAGGAATACGTAATTAACAAAACTAGGTCACAAGAGGAAAACACAAAGCACATGGGAAATGACAACAAAGAACATAGTGAACGTACCTATATCATGTGGTTTACTAAGTAATTTATAAAATCACTCTCCCCTGTGGAAAAACTACGCTCACCTGTTACACCTTCTGGGTAATCGTATAATTCTGTATGTAAAGCTATGTAAGCTATGTAACAAAAGTCGTTTAATTAAATTGTAGTTCCTTTGTTATCCAGCTTTTTGTTTTTTGGACAGAAAAAAGAGCACCTTATTGTTATATTCCACATAGAAAACACTCTTCACCATTAAACATTCTTTTTTTTTATAACTCTCCTCTTAACAGAATGTTAAGACCTCAAAAGATCATAAAAATGCAGTCATGATCTTTGTCTCTGTCGTAGCATATGGTCTGAGACAAGAAGGTCATGTTACACAACATGTTCTGCCTGCTGATATGTTTAGATTCAAGGCCATTTCAGTAATAGATATCAGCCTGCCTTCAAACTAGTAGCATTTTGTCATGTTGATCTGGCCTGGATAATGTTTTTTGTCCATCCAAAAACGAAGCCATTTACCGTGAGGTCTCACTGGACCACATAATTTACTAGAAAATGTTACCTTTATACAAAGTTGACATAACATAAAAATCTCAGTCAGATTCAGCTCATGAAATTCTTTGTTACTGTCCTTGAATTGCTTTAACTAAAATATTTAGTGCTGCCTTTCATATTAGTTTTAATATATTACATTTCAGCGCATTTTCCACTAGATTGCTTCTTTTTTGTTGTTTTTCTTATTTTTCTTCAGTGAGAGGAGTTAGATTTTCGAAATGATCTTATTAATCACTTACAACTTTTAAATAACTTTTTTGTAAATAATGTAATAATTTAGTAATGATAAATGATTGTTAAAGTATGAAAATACAATTATTAAACATAATAGTATATAATAATAATATACTCAAGTACAAGGCATTTATAGTTGTACTTGAATACTGTTGTCATGCCCTTGTCCATGTTATTTGTCACTAGTTCGTTTTGGTTTCGTTTTGTTATTTCCTGTTACTGATTGAACCTGTCTAGTTCCTGTTCTTGTTTAAGTTGATTAGTTAACCCTTGCCACCTGTGTCCCTCACCTGTCCTGAATCATCCCCAGTGTTTATAAGCCCGTTGTGTTTTGTCCAGTACTGTTGATCGTTAATGTTATATGGATGTTTGTAGTTCTCTCCTTGTCTACCCAAGTTATATTGAAGTGAATGTTAAACTTCTGTGCTGAGTCTTCGCCCGATGTTTCCTACACATCCCTTACAGAACCATCAACCATTTAAAACGACAAAATGGAGTTAGCACTCCTTCAGACCCGCACTCAGAAGGGCTGTCACATTGAGGAGTACATATAAGAGTTTGCTGAGGCCTGCTATCTGTTACCCTGGAGCGAGCAGACGCTGAGGAGCTTATTCTGGCTGGGATTAGATGAGGATCTGGTCAAGCTGGTGATCCTAACCAATTATCTAGGCTCTCTCGCTCAGCTAATGGATGCGGCTTTATTACTGGGAGGTTCCTTGTTGACCGTCGGGGAAGCGGACGAATGCAAGTGGATTCCCCTAGCCCTTCTCGAGTGCCCTCGTTTTGCCCAGTGAGGACGAGGTTCTGCTGGTGGCTGCATTGCCTCTGGGTTTGTCAGCTCTAGCTCCTGAACCTTTGCCTTTCCTTACCATAACCCTAGAGAAGGAATTCGAGGGGCCATCAGTGCCATTCATTATTCCAGTCCCAGTGTCTCGGCCAGGAGAGCTGATTTCGATTCCAGTCCCAGAGCCTTTGCCAGGAGTGCCGATCCTGATTCCCGACCCTAGTTTATGGCCAGGAGAGCCGATTCCATTTCCTGATTTACGGCAAGGAGAGCCGATCCCGATTCCGGTTCCTGAATTACAGCAAGGGGAGCCAATCCTGATTCCAGTTCCAGATTTATGGCCAGGAAGGCCGATCCACACATGACAGCTTGCGCTGCAATAGCGCCCTCCAATTTCCTGCCCTTCCTATAGACACCCACACAAACTGGGGCCCTTATGGTCGGTAAACCTCCCCAAGAAAATGTTTTTGTTTTTTGTGGGGGGGATTTGTAAAAGGGTTACGGTCGTGGAAGTGGTGGGTAGAGAGGGGATTTTGCTATGGCCTCCCGAGTATCCAGATCCGCCATGGCCTCCCAAGGCTCCAGTCCTGGAGGCACCTAGAGACTCTACCCCGCATGGCCTCCAGGACGCCCACCCTCCCTCCTCTTGTGGATGTTTCTAGGTGCAAGGACGCACCTTCTGGGAGGGGGAGATGATGTCACACCCTTGTCCAGGTTATCTGTCACTAGTTTGTTTTGGTTTTGTTTTGTTATTTATTGTTTGTCCTTATATGGTCTAGTTCCTGTTCTTGAATAAGTTGATTAGTTAACCCTTGCCACCTGTGTCCCTCACCTGTCTTGAATCATTATATTAATCGTTATATGGATGTCTGTAGTTCTCTCCTTGTCTACCCAAATTAAATAAAAGTTAATTTTAAACTTCTACGCTGAGTCTTTGCCTGGTGCTTCCTACACATCCCTGACAACTGCTTACTAATGCTTATTAATGTTGGAACAATGGTTTACAAAGGATGAATTGAGTATTTACTAATGTTTAACTTATGATTCATAGTGTGTAGTTATTATAAAGTGTTACCAATTTCGGTAGCTCATAGAGAACATGCCTAGTCAGACAGGGCCTAGTACTATTATTTAGTAAATGATACTGTCTGTGTTCATTAAAATGAAGGGGACATGCATTTCAGCACTGGCTGAATAATATCTTTTTTATCACAGGCACTGGAGATTTTGTTTATGAAGCGTGTCGATTTATGATCTTTTTTTGGGGGGGGTTTGAAGATAGGGCAGTTAAGTCGAAGGGTTGAAAATTAAAGGTTAAGGGTAATTGGGAGCTTTAAAAATATACTTTTTGATGTATAGGGACATGTGTAGTGTTTTTTAATGATATTTCTTAACACAAACGTTGTAAGGTTAATGCATCTTGTGTTGATAAATCTGTTTGTTGTTAAGGTTTTAACTATTTTTGCAGTTTGTTTTATTGAAATTTCTAGAAAATGTGTGTTGTAATTAGGGGTGATAATTCACTCAAAAATTATAATTGTGTCATTATTTACTCACTTACATGTTGTCCCAAACCTGTATTAATTTATTGTTTGTGCTAAACACAAAATGAGATATTTGAATAATATATTATTTAATACAATGTTCAACAGAAAAAAGATACTAATTCAGATAAAAACGAGCTGAGAGAGAGTAAATGATGGATGTAGTGTAGACGTATATAGTGTTTCACCTTTCAAGTTTGTTAATTCAATACTGCTAAATACACCTACTCTTCCTGAAAAATAAAAACTCTTTGTTTTTTCATATTATTTTTATTTGTAGTGTGTATCTATTCAAATATCATGAAAAAAAATTGACACAGATTTTTATTTTTGCTTATGTTGGCCTAAATATTCATACGTTATAAATATAAATATCAAATATCATTGTTTTAAACTTTAACTTTATTGTTTTATATGTTAACTAAAAAGGCTTTGTTTTTATAAAAAAGGCTAATTCGTTGGTGTGTACTGCTCAGACTTGCAAAACAGTAAAATCAATGAGAAAGAATCATGATAAAATCCTGATATTTTTAAACAAAATCGTAATATAATATTGCCCACCCCTACCTTTAAAATACTCTTAAAAACTAACTTGAAAAAGAATCAGGATAAAATCTGTGAATCGTGATTCCAGTAGCTTTGCACACCTCTAGTTGTAATAAATGCCTGATGTGGTGGAGTAGGCCTTTATGTTGCTAAATTACCTCTTTTTTGGACAGATATATTTAAAGCCAAATTAACATGAAATATAGACCCAAACTGTTGTCATTCACAATTTTTGTATTGGATTTTGTTGGTTTATGCAATTCCTCACAGCTCAGAGAGAATGCTGGTTGTAACACTAAATGGGATTTGTAAAAACATATACTTTCTCCTTTTTTTCCTCTTCTGGACAAATAAAAATGCACAATAAAACCACGCCATTTAGAAATTTCTGAAGAGCATTCAGAGCCCTCTTCTCTCAAACTCAGGGAGAGTCATTGAGACAGCTGTCAGGCCTTTTCAGTTTTGTATAAAATAAAGAAATCAATAATTCTTTCAAGCTGGTTCAGGGAACAATCGCTAAGATGTCCTGTCATTCTCTGATTGTGTTTATGTAGACCATGAGTGCTGTTTTTATCCTCTTGCTAAGTCTTCTGTAAGAAAAAGAAGAAAAAAAGAACTTTTGACAGGATAATTTAAAAACCTGTATTTTAGACTTCTAGTTTAAGGTCTTGCCAAACGACTCTGTATCAGCACTGACATTTTATACAGATTGCTTGTCAAGATCTTCTCAGTGTTGCTGAATGGTTCCTTTTTTTTAAAATGATGCAGCTGTCATGCTTGCTCTTATTACTATTAATAAACAAAATGGTGACCATAGATACTGTAGCAATTATAAAACATTAATATGACTTATTTGCACATTTCTGACTGTGCTGTGGTTTAATAAAAAAAAGGAAGAAAAAAAAAGAAGACTATAGTAGTTAAGCTGCAAGATACAAGATGATGTGTTTCTTAGAACCCTTGAAATATCTTTTATTTAGTGTTAATTTTTTCTGCATACATTGCAGATGACTGAATTACACATTTACCAAAAATGTTCTCAATTAGTATTTATTCATGTTTCAGTTGTGGTTAACTTAACTTCACTAAAGTTTGCCAGATTAAAACTGGGTAACATTCTAAGTTATTTGCCTGATAGTTATGTTTCATTTCAACCACCATTGTGGCAGACAACAAAAGGCAACAAAACGCCAATTATATTGTTAGCTTTGGAGAGGTTTGATTGTCAAAAAAAGTAGTCCTAGCAATAAAATTGTATGGGATGAAAAATCATATTTCTAGAAGTTTGCAGGTGTACAGTTATCAACAAAAAATAACCATTTCTAAATTTCAGGTTCAACACAAATTGGTATTCTGGAAGAATTCTACTGCACTTTTTCAAGTAGAAAATATTATGAATAATATAAACAGTATAATACTCATTACATAAACTAGCACTATCACAGTATAACTTAGGCCATGGAGCAGTGACAAGGGAGCACAGAGCCATGGCAAAGCAGGGAGCAGGGCAGGCAGGGCAGGCATCGACCTGGAGCTCATCAATGGCCAACATGGCCACTTTTTTTTGCTTTTACCAAAACAGCTTTGTTTCATCTAATAAAATTGTTCATTTTTGTGTGTGTAATGGCAAAATTTTTTTTATTTCGTTTCGTTTTTTTTTTTATTAAGCTAATTTAGAAAAATGCTTGGAGCATTTTTGTTCATTAAATATAAGTTTTAGTTTTTTTTTTAAAGTAATGACAAAGTGGAAAGCGGCAGACAGTGCTGATCATAAACTGTGTAAGATCAATTTAACCTTTTCAAATCATCACAACTTGCCTAAAATGCAATAAAAACACATAACAATGTTTAAACGCTAAACCACCTCCAGTGGAAACTAAATGACCAACGCCGAGTATTACATTATTCAGAACAGTCTTCAGAAAAGGTCTACAATTATTTGGGTGCACTGACAATATCTTGAACAGAAGTGCTTCACAAAAATTAACCGAAACGCAGCGAAAAAAGACATAAATACAAAAAAATTTAAATGACCACTTAACAAAATCGAAAACAAAACCTCTTTCATTATAATTTTAATAAAGATGACTTAAGGTGCATCAGAGGGGATGGCAAGTCAGGAAAATTATCTTTGTGACACAGACTCAGAAAACATTAAATAATTTAAATATCTTCCTACTATTTTCCTCGGACACATTCATGATAGTTAGGCCACTTTTGCTGATGCTGTGACAAGCTTTAGTCTATTGCGTGTGTTTGAATGCAGAACTCTACAGCTGCACTGACGGCATGCTCGCTGTAGTTATTTTGGTGAAAGTAACTCAAAAGTAATACAGGAGTCATGTAACGCATTACAATTTTATTTAATACAGTAATATTGTAATGTAAGGAATTACTTTTAAATAACAGTAACAAGTAATATGTAATGCATTACAGTTTTGAAGTAACTTGCACAACGCTGATAATGAAGTACTGCTGCTTACAACATAGTTCAAGTATTGTGTGTTGTTTTTGTTTTACGTTTTTTTTGTTTGTTTGTTTTTACCAGAATATCAACAAACAATGCACACTTTGCATTAGGGCTGGGCGATATATATCATACAATATATTATGCGCATCTCATCAGTAAAGACGGTTCTTTGATTACCGGGAAAACTCCGTCAGCTGTCTTCAAAAGGAACGCCAGCTTATACACAGAGCCGTAGATGACTGAGAAGCTGCGCCATTGAATCACCCTTGCTTGTCAGTGATCTACGGCTCTGTGTATAAGCTGCGCATAATATACCGTACGATATATATCGCCCAGCCCTACTTTGCATTTCACACTTGTGTGGTTGGAACTGAGTCACCCAACTTGTGGTTAGAAGCATAAAAAGCTGCTGGTTGAATTAATATATACTGAATATATGGACAAATATATACATAAGTGTACACCAATTACATTATTATAATAAAAATTGTTGTTCGTGAAAATGTCACATCATTATTTGACAATAATTGTGATCTCAGTTTAGTTTGATCAATTAGCTAAAGTTATTACTCCAACACTCGCATGTGACATCATTAGTGACAATCATATATTGTTGAAACAATGTGATACCAACCGTGGTATTTTGGTTTAGGAGAAAAGTCATGACTAGTTCATTTATAATAATAACAATTTTTAATAATAGTGATTCATAATTTAGCATAGGCAGCTAGTTTAAACTTTTTAGGGGGGAATCAACTAACAAATTACTTATTTCCCTGCATATTGAAATAGTAATATTAAATAAATTTTACTCACTCTCATGTTCAAAATATTCAGAACTTCCTTTCTTCAGTGGAACACAAAAGGAACATCTGTGCAGAATGGCAGTCTCAATCCCCTCTCACTTTCGTTGTATTAGTAAAAAAGAAAAGAATTGAAAGTGAATGGTGACTGAGGCTGTCATACTGCATAACATCTTCTTTTGTGTTCCACAGAAGAAAGAAAGACATACGGGTTTGGAACAACACGAGGGGGAGTAAATGAAGACACAGTTGTAATTTCTGAGTGAATTATCTCTTCTATATGGAATTGTAGAAGGTAACACTTGAAAAAAAGCACCAATCATATTTAATAATGGGACAGAATATACTGTAGATGAAAATAATGGCTCTTTAATGGACCATTTTAAAAAAAAAGTGAGGGTGCTGATAATAGGGTTGTCCTAATTAAGCTTGTTTTTTTTTTTTCTTCTCCTTCCAGCAATCTCTCCTTGAAACCAAATGTACTATCTGCTGCCTTCCTTTCTGTGCTTACATCAAATGAATATGCATCCCGTTTCCTCTGGCTTTGCACCACACATGGCAGAACTTCTTAAAGTCCCACATATCTTGAATTAAACACAATTATTTAATTGCACCTTCATCTCTGCTTGTTCAATCAGCCTTACATGTGTAGACATGGAAAAGAATCGAGAGCGACGACCGACTTGCCTTGCCATTGTGTTTTTCGTCTTCTTTTAATACAATCACTCTGTGAGTCAGCCTCATGTGAATAGGGCCATTCTGCTCTGGGCTTTTTACTCTGTGGTGTTTGTCCTGACCTCTTCTCTATTCCTTTAGGTCATCAAGCTGGCTTTTGAAGAGTTTGATCTAGAGCGAGCATATGATACATTAACAGTCGGCGACGGAGGGAAGATAGGTGATGCTCGAAGAGTCCTTTATGTGTAAGTAGAGCAAAAAGGGTTCTTATGTTAAACTTTGAACAGACACATGCTTTTATTCACAAACACCTCCATGACTTACTTATTTATGACCATGAAATACGGTTTCTTTCTAAAGCAACCGCTACATGAAATAGGCACTGGGTTTATGTATATGCTTTCATAGCTCAGATCGAAAACACAAATAAAAGAAAACATTTTGATTATGCGCCTCTATTCTAGTCTCACAGGATCCAGCGTGCCTGATTTGATTGTGAGTATGAGTAACCAGATGTGGCTCCATCTGCAGTCCGATGACACCATCGGATCGCAAGGTTTCAAGGCTGTATATGAAGGTATGTTACTGTGAAGGTATCTTTTTGGAAACGCTTTTTGCTTTTCTCTTTCTTAAGGTCATTTCCACCAACTCTAAGTGATGAAACCGGATTGTAAATGGTCACATTTTCAAGAAATATCAGTGTTATTTTTTCCTTTTTGCAGTGAAAATGTATTACTTTGTGACTTCTGGTTGCTAAAGTGTATCAGTTTCAAAACGCCATGCAAATTGAAGGCAAATGGAGCAGCATATGTGCTGTGCAGACATGTTTGAAAAGCTTGCGTGAAATATTCTACCTGCCGTTCACCCTGCAGGAGAATAGCATCAAAGCAATTCAGATCTGAGAATAAACTGAGGCATGTATTTACATATACACAGATAAAGCGATAAAAATTGCTACAGAAACAACCATTTGGTATTCACAAGTAAACATGTTGCAACATTATCAAATTAACCCATAACAGTGTGCTGAAAATGTTCTAATTTAAGAAATATTGTTACACTATTTGATCATCTAATGAAAATGTTTCTATTTTCCAGTTACTTTGTATTGAATAATATCAACTAGTGAAAATTTTTATTGTGTGTGTGTATATATACAATATATCTACTGTATGTGTGTGTTACACATTTCATTATATTGGAGTGAAAAAGGTGATATTTCTTAACATCAATGTCACGAATTGAACCTATAAATAGAACATAATATTTTATATTTATATTTATGAATATTTAGTTTCTTTCCAGATTCAAGTAGTATGCATACTGTTTGTTGTTTGAGTACAGAGTGGATTTCCTTAAATATAATTTGAGAACACTTTAATTTATTCAACATGATTAAATAGACTTTTTTATTTATTATTTATCTATTCCCTTTGTTTCTTCCACTTTGTTTTTTAACCCCAGAACATGTTTTTCCAAAGTGTGCTGTTTAATATCTTGAAATGGAGTTTTTCCCTAGCCGCTCTTCAATGTGAACTGTAACCTCACAATTGAGCAATTCTCACTGTCTGGATAGCCCAGCACAATGACACAAACCCAATTAACTTTGTGTAAACCCAATTTCACACTTGTGCTTCTAGTCACGTTGTCATGTTTGACAACATTTCCACTGGGACCCACTGGTGGGACACTTTGTTTGAGGCCGTGTAGATGTCAAACTCAAATTTATCATTTCATACCTTCATTTAAAAGTTCTTAGATTGACAAATGATTGTTTCCCTCTCAATGCACGTTCTAAACTTCGCAAAAACTGTGGTCGGCAACAATAAGCTTTAACAAAGGCTAATTTTATAGTATGATTAAACCCAACCTTCTAACAAGTTAAATAAATTGTTAAAAAAAAACATACTTCTTACTTCACTTAATGAAAACCATTCACTATTTACACATTTCATTCCAAACCGATAAGCTAGAGTTCAGTCTTACTGCTCATTGACAAATTCAAATCTTTCCCAAATCTTTTTAAAACTGCTAAGTCACATTATTTTTATGTCAGTCATTTGTAATTTTCAGTATTTAATGCCTTCAATTTCTTGTCTGTTTCTTAAACAAAACTATAGCATGACTGCATGAAATGCAAGGCCTGCAGACTTGTTGCCTTAAGAAATATGAAAAATACTCTGAAGTGTCAACACATGTTTAAATAACATACAGATGTTATAAAAAGTGAGAGGGTGTAAATAGATGACTGTTTTTAATTTTTAGAAGAACTTTTCCCACACTTGTGGAGTAGTAGACTCACCATAAAATGAATAACATTTAATAGATTATAAACAGAAAATATTAGCTTAGTTACAAAAGAAAAACAGAAGTGAATTTATACATAATTGTCTTTTACCAATTGTGACGCACTCTCAGATGTGTTTGGATCCATGTGCAGGCTTTATTTGGGACAGCACAATACAATCCAGAACCAACAATGACACAAACAAACAACAAACAGTCTAGGGGTAATCCAAGAGAAGTAGTAGTCCAGGCAGAGGGTCGGGGCAGGCGGAGAGAATCGAGGTCCAGTATAAACAATCCAAAGGTTGGCAACAAGAAGATCAGCAAAGGGTATAAACGCTCGGAAATGACTGCGGGAGCAAATCAAAACTTCGCGTGGAAGCAGCGTCAGCCTGCCGCTTAAATACCCGCCGAATTGGCGCGAGTAGCGGGCGTAAGTGCCCGAGGTACGTGGCTGAAAGTGGTCCGGGTAGGAACTAAAATTCGGCCGATGGTTCCCGCTGCAGTCTTTCGGAGAGCGCCACAGAGGCGAGGCTTGTGACAGAGCCCCCCCCCCCTGCGAGCGGCTCCTGAAGCGAGGGTGAGGTTGACGCCGGGGTCTACCACGAGGTTGTGGGGCTGGTCTGTCGGGGTGTTCCCGGTGGAAGGTATCCGTGAGAGCGGGGTCCAGGATGTAACTAGCGGGGACCCACAATCTCTCTTCCAGCCCGTAGCCTTCCCAGTCGATAAGGTACTGTAGAGTCCTACCCCGGCGTCTGGAGTCCAGGATTTCGTGAACCTGGTAGATGTCATCTGGTTCCTGAGCCGGGGGGGGACCTCTGGGGCCGCGACCTCGTCTAGGCCCCTCTCTCCGACTGGGGCTGCAGCGGGCTTGAGAAGGGAGACATGGAAGGTGGGTGAGATACGATATTCATTGGGAAGATCCAAACGGTATGAGACAGGGTTAATACAGCGTAAAATTTGAAAAGGACCCACGTACCTCGGGCATAGTTTGCGGCAGGGTAATCGAAGTCGAAGGTCTCTGGTGGAAAGCCAGACCCACTGGCCGGGTTCGTATGCGGGGTTGGGTCGTCGAAGACGATTAGCCTGGCGAGTAAATCTCTGGATGGCCCTCTGTAGGTTGGTGTGAGCTGCATCCCAGACCTGTTCACTGCGCTGAAGCCAGGTGTCCACGCGGGGAGATCTGAGGGTTCACCTGACCAGGGGAACAGAGGCGGCTGGTATCCCAGGACGCATTGAAACGGTGTCATCCTAGTGGAGGGTTTCCGGAGAGAGTTTTGTGCGTATTCCGCCCAGATCAGGAATTGACTCCACTCCTCCTGACGGGCGTGACAATAGGTGCGCAGAAAACGGATGACCTCCTGGTTGGTTCTTTCGGCTTGACCGTTGGACTCTGGGTGATAACCTGAGGTTAGGCTTATATTAATCCCCAGGTGAGTGCAAAATGCCTTCCAAACTCGGGAGGTAAATTGGGGACCTCGATCCGATACTATATCCTCCGGTAACCCGAAGTTACGAAACACGTGCTCCAGTAGCTGTTGGGCAGTGTCCCAGGCCGTGGGGAGTTTCTCCAATGGGATGAACCGACACCCTTTCGAAAAGCGGTCCACCACCGTCAGTATCACGGTGTACCGGTTGGAGGGGGGCAGGTCGGTGATGAAGTCCACGGCGATGTGTGACCAAGGTCTTTGTGGGACAGGTAGGGGGCAGAGCCTCGCTGGTGCGAGGACTTGGCTACTTGGCAGGTTGGGCAGATCTTGACAAAGTTTGTGATGTCCTGGGCCATAGTTGACCACCAAAAGCGGTTGCTGACTAAGTCGGTGGTTCCCAAGACTCCTGGATGACCTGCGCTAGGGCTATCGTGAACCATATGGAGTACTTGCTGACGGAGAGGTTCAGGTACGAATGTCTGGCGGGCAGTCAGGGGGCACTGGGTCGGTTCCTTGGACAGTTCGTATCTCCTGGAGGATGTCCCACTGTACTGGAGCGAGAATGAGGGACGGAGGTAGGATGGGTTCTGGAAGAGCTGAGGCCAATGGGGCGTCGAATTGACGAGACAGCGCGTCTGCTTTCACGTTCTTAGACCCCGGGCGGTAGGTAATCTGAAACCGGAACCGGGTGAAGAAGAGGGACCATCGGGCTTGTCTGGCGTTGAGTCTCTTGGCCCCTCGGAGGTATTCCAGGTTGCGATGATCGGTCAGCACCCAGAATGGTTCCTGGGCCCCCTCTAGCCAATGCCGCCACTCTTCCAGAGCTGCCTTGAGTGCCAGGAGCTCACGGTCCCCCACGTTGTAGTTCTGCTCAGCCTGGTTTAACTTCCGAGAGTAAAAGGCGCATGGGTAGAGCTTGGCCGGGTGTCGTGTCGTTGCGAGAGCACCGCCCCTATCCTGGTGTTTGAGGCGTCCACCTCCACAACAAACTGCTTTGAGGGGTCTGGATGGCGCAGAATGGGTGCCGTTGTAAAGCGATTCTTGAGTTCTTGAAAGGCTAAGGAGCTCTCCTCTGACCAGGGCAGGCGTCGAATCTCCTTCTTGGTCATGGCCGTTAGGGGGGCCGCCACTTTGCTGTAGTCCCTTATGAATCGCCGGTAGAAGTTGGCGAAGCCCAAGAAACGCTGTAGCTCCTTCAGTGTCTGGGGTTTCGGCCATTCGGTTACGGCCCTGACTTTGCCTTCATCCATGGCCACACCCTCCGGGCTGATGACATACCCGAGGAACGTGATGCTGGTCTTGTGAAATTCACATTTGGACATTTTGGCGTAGAGCTGATGGTGAAGTAGTCTCTTTAGTACTTGGCGGACGTGTTGGATGTGACTGTCTAGGTCGGTGGAGTAAATCAGGATGTCATCTATGTAGACGATGACATACCGGTTGAGCAGATCCCGAAAAATCTCATTAACCAGAGACTGGAACACGGCTGGACTGTTGGCAAGGCCGAAGGGCATGACCAGGTACTCATAGTGCCCGTTGGTAGTGGAGAAGGCTGTCTTCCATTCGTCCCCCTCCTTGATGCGGACTAAGTTATAAGCACAACGGAGGTCCAACT
>JAUMHI010000054.1:1442032-1469995 GCA_032359435.1 Enteromius unitaeniatus | reverse complement strand
GTGTCCCCAACTAAGCAAGCCAGAGGCGACAGCGGCAAGGAACCAAAACCCCATCCATGAGAGAATAGGGGAAAAAAAACCTTGTGAGAACCAGGCTTAGTTGGGACCAGTTCTCCTCTGGCCAGATGCCCAGCACCTAATTTCCAGTTCAACCTAATTTCAGAGTGAAATTTTAGCCAGTGCATACAGTATTATTAGAAATCTGGTCCATTCTTTTCTCCCTGAATTGAGTCCATTTTACAATGGCTCAAATTCATTATTAAATGCTCAGACTATTCTCCCATCTTATTCAAGTTTTATTCATAGTGGAACTTGATGCAGTAAATGTTCACATTGTAGGATTAAAAAAAAAAAAAAAAAACTTTCAGAGATGTAACCTGCCATAAAAGATTAATTAAAATTGTTTAGACTGCATCTTTTTTTCGATTAAGTGGTTAAGGTCATGGATATTTGTGGACAGCATTAAAAGCGCTGACAAAATAATTGGTTTTAATTGCACAGTCCTCCTGTTGGACGGGATTTTAATAGTGGCTAATCACTGTGGGGTAATAAGAGCATGTGAGTGTGTCTTTAATTGGTCTGGTGAGTACAACAAGCATTAGCCTCAAGAGGTTTGGATTATATTAGATATATAAAATTGATAAAGGGGAAATTCTCATTCAGTGAAATTATCTCTAGTTTTTGAAAGCCTTCAGACCAGAGTTTCTCAATCAAGAAGGTTTGCTGTGTCTGTCAGCGTAGTGTCCAGAGCATGGAGGCACTACCAGAAGACATGCCAGGACATCAGGAGACGTGCAAGAGGCCATAGAAGGGCAACAACCCAGCAGCAGGACCGCTACCTCCGCCTTTGTGCAAGGAGGAACAGGAGGAGCACTGCCAGAGCTCTGCAAAATGATCTTCATTAGGCCACAAATGTGCATCTGTCTGCTTAAACAGTCAGAAACAGATGAGGGTCGTATGAGGGCCCGATGTCCACAGGTGGGGGTTGTGCTTACAGCCCAACACCATTCAGGATGTTTGGCATTTGCCAGAGAACACCAAGAGTGGCAAAATCTGTGCTCTTCACAGATGAAAGCAGGTTCACACTGAACACATGTGACAGACGAGACAGGGTCTGGAGATGCCGTGGAGAACATTCTGCTGCCTGCAACATCCTCCAGCATGACCGGTTTGGCAGTGGGTCAGTAATGGGTGGCATTTCCTTGGAGGGCTGCACTGGAGGTGCAAGAGGAAGGCATTGATGCTATGGTCTGCCTCGCCCATTCCCCAGACCTGAATCAAATGGAGCACGTCTGGGAGATCATGTCTCGCTCCATCCACCAACGCCACGTTGCATCACAGACTGTCCAGGAGTTGGTGGATGCTTTAGTCCAGGTCTGGGAGGAGATCCCTCAGGAGACCATCCTCCACCTCATCAGGAGCATGCCCAGACATTGTAGGGAGGGTTAATAACGTCAATTAATAACGGAGGGTTAACGTCATGGGTTAATAAATTTGATTTCTGTTGATCATGTTTGTGTGATTTTTTTGTCAGCACATTCAACTATGCAAAGAACAAAGTATTTAATAACAATATTTATTCAGATCTAGAATGTGTTATTTTAATTTTATTTTTTTTTAGCAGTGATTGTATGTACACTGCTTATAGTATGTATGGATATACAGATAGATGAATATTAATAAAATGCTAAATTAAATGTGTAAACTGCATTTTTTATGTCCCTGATCACATTTAAAATGGTGGTCCCTTTTAATTCTTGGTTTGTATCAGAGCAAACTAATTACTGACTGTTGTCAGTACATAAATAAATACCTAAAACAACTTAATTTATCTCAGTAGTTTGACTCTGAGGAACTGATACCTTTTTAAAAAGTCTGAATACCAGGAGGCCATTGCATAGTGTTTTACCTTAAGTTTCTGTGCTCAAGGTCTTGAAGCAACATCTGCATATGTATTTAGAGTGATGCTGGTGCAGAATATTAAATAGAATGACATTAGATCCCAACACAGCAGTGGGCTTTCATGACCAGCAACTAGTAATGCATAAAGGCCTCTATTAATTAGTATTCCTCTGAAGTTGCTTTCACAGTGATTCATCAAAATGACAAAGAATCAAATTCCAGACAGTACAAAACCTTGGCCTAAAATTGGCCTGTCAGTGGGAAATGGAGTAGCAGCTGTCAGGGCACTACAGGCTTTAGGGGAACCCAACGTATTTGTTACCAACGCCTAGTTTTTCACAGCCGTGTGCAGCTTTGATAAGTTTGCGCTTTCTGCCCTCAGTATGTGAACATCTGGCTTCTCACCATTTTTTTCTACCTATCTTTCCTATCCATACCTCCTGGGTTTGCCTAGCTGAGTGTGGAGCCACTTCTGTGGGCAGTCAGGGTGTCCTGCTGTCTCCCAATTACCCAGCAAATTATGACAACAACCATGAGTGCATCTACCACATTGAGACTGACAGAGGCAAGGGGATTCAAATCACAGCCACCACCTTTCAGCTTCACGAGGGAGATTTTCTCAAGGTAGGAATGACCAACATGAGTCATTTCATATCACAGTACATCATTTTTTAGCTGGATATTTGGTTTAAAATAAAAGAAAAAAAGGGTCACATGTATATGTGTAGCAATAGTTAAAAATGTATTGCATGGGTCAAAAGGATCAATTTGTGTTACGATATTAAACAAATATTATGTTCCATGAAAATATTTTGTAAATGTCCTGCCATACATATATTGCATTTCAATTAATAATGTGCTTTTCCAAGGATCTTATGTAGACAGTTTTAAAGGCAAAATAGAAATATTCACCCCTTATATTTTGTGGCCCGGTGTCTCACACACACACACACACACACAATTTAAATTACTGCTACTGTGTTTTGCTAGTGACAAATATGGGGAGATGACAAACATTCCAAATTTTTCTTTTAAATGAAATATTAGGATATTACTTTATTTTATTGATTCATACTTTCATTCATTAATTTAAATGCTACAACTGTTTAAATTTAAATCATAAAATGCATATGCATGAAATGTATAAAAGATCCAGATTTGCAAATCAGTTGAATTTTATGTGAATGTGGTCAGTTGTGACATTGCAAACACCAGACAGAGTTTCAAGAACTTTGATGAAGTTTGGAGATCGCAACACCTCTGCAATACTGTTAACATGTAACAGTTTGTAATCCATGAGAGACCAGCAAATGGGACTTGGAGACACCATTAACTATTCATAGATTCATTTACGTTACAGTGCTCAAGGCACATGTACCATCACAGAAGAAAGATGGTCCCTTAAGACCAATAAGGCCACTAATTAAGTCACAAATGAAGGATAAAAATGAGGTGCAATTCCAAACACAATTTTTTTTACACTTATAGTGATTCTGTTGCAATGAATCATTAAAATATTGTCTGTCCACATTAAGGGATATTTATCTGTCAGCAAATCAGGTCTTAGACTTGTTTATGTGGCAGAGTTGCAAGATTTGTCAGGAAACCGCTGCTCCCTCATCTAATAATGTTATTGATTTGCCATTTTAGTTGATTTCAGTTGATTTTTGAGCCTGTTTCATCAGTTTGCACCATTGTAGAAAACCAGCGGAAACAGTTTGTCCTTAGACCAGTGGCAAATTCTGCACATTCTGGAATCACATGATATTTTCCATTAAAGCTTGAAACAGTGTCCTCCGCCACAGAAAAGTGGAAAACTGCTGCTTGACATTGATTTATGACCTTTAATATTTTTTTTCCCTATGCCGCAGTGTTTGCCACCTCTCTTTGCAGAGGTTATTGTTTCAAAATATATGCAATTTCACAAAGCAATTACATAATTCAGACACCAAAAGGCAATATTTTGAACGCTCGTTTTGTATGTTTTGAACACAAGGTTCAAAGTAAACATTCCTGCTTCTTTTGGTCTTTGCTTTTCATAGGTTTATGATGGTCAAGATAGTTTATCAAGACTCCTGGGGAATTTTACAAAAAACGACATGTCTGATGTCATCCTCAACAGCACATCCAACCATCTCTGGATGGAGTTTAACAGCAATGGTACCGGTACCAGCAAAGGATTCAAGCTGTCATACAGTAGTAAGTTTAACAAAATGAGCCAATATAGGCTCCATCCCTTAATCACACACTAATTCTTTAGAAACAGAAGTGCACAAATACAAAAAAAAACTTCTGAATGAATGAATCTTATAAACATGTCTAGTGGTATTCACTTGTGTTTGGGTGAAATCTGTTGCTTCATTTTTCTCTCCGAACTTGTTTTTCTTGCCTGTCACTCAATATAAAGCCACAATCAACATACTGACACTGTCAGAAACTGAAAAAGATCATTTATACTGTAAACACTGACAAATCTAGCATTCACTTTGATTAAAAATGAATGGTGGTTTTAGGATTCAATTTATTGAATTGTCACCACTGTGAGACAGTAATTTGATGCCTGACTGCTGACAGTTTTGACAAAATAATCATATTTTGCACATCCCACATTCTCTAAATACAGTAGCCATTTTGCTTTCTGTTTTTGCTAACTATTAAATGACCCACGTAACTGTGGGAAATGATCTACAATTTCAAAATTAAATTTTAAAAATGTAATTATCAAGGTTGTGAAACAGAATATAAATTACTATGAAACACAATAATAAAAAAAAGAAATGCATACATACCATTATTCTTAGTATTATTACATTGACGCACACATTCTGACAGCAAACGTGTAAAAATGTAATATTACTACTCTAATTACAAGAAATAATGAGTAGAAACAAAGACAGTAAAGACGCAGCATGTGCAGAATATTATGGTTTTAATTGCTGGTCAGAGACAGTCTGATAATATCCTCGTTATCCACTCCTCATTATTTCCTCGTTAAGACTACCACCATCTTCCCAGCCAAAAGAAGGAGAATAGTAAATGTTTTAAAAAGCTGCTCTGCAGGTTTATTGTTTTCAGATGACACTTTATTTTTAGCTTGAAATTTTTCTGCATTGAAAATGTGAGATAACCAATCAGTGGTGTGTTTGAAAGTGTGATCTTTGAGTTGAGCATATGCTGTGCTGGTATTAATTTGAGGTGGGCTCCTGGGGGCTACATAGGTAATTGTTGTGAGCAGGTGTAGCTTTTATTGAACCACCTTTATGTCATTATTAAGCAAGAGGCTGATGCAGCCTGCCAGGGGGTTGATTTCAGGTGGCCAGATGTTTGGTTTTTTTACCGTTCAAATTGGCTTACCTTGATCCTGCCTCTCTACAGGTTTTGACCTTGTCAAATGTGAGGAGCCAGGAACGCCTAATTATGGCTACAAAATCCAAGACGATGGCCATTTTGCAGATACGTACATTTTGTACAGTTGCAATCCTGGTTACACATTGCATGGAAGCAGCACGCTGATGTGCCTCAGTGGAGACCGTAGAGTGTGGGACAAACCACTTCCATCTTGTATTGGTGAGTTTACAACATCAACAACTACACAAATTAGTTTACTTTGACCCTAGACCATAGTCTGTACCCTTCTAAAGCTGTTCATTTTGAGTAATGGTCTTGCTGTACTTTGCAAGAGAATGGTTCTTTTCACATTTGATCTTTCAAGTGAAGGTTTTCTTTTTGCTATTAAATGTTTGTCAGGGAAGGGCTTGAGTTCCTATCCCTCACGAAACCTGTCAAAGAGTCTCTTAATTGGTTGTCAACATTTGTCATCACTTCTAAATCTTCAGTGAAAAGCAGTTGAAAAAAAACAAAACAATGTACTGTGAAAAGATTAGCGTCAAAACAACCCTTAAATACCTAAGATATATTCAGATACAATTGTTATGAAATTTAGACTTGAGGACTTTTAAATGAAAATCGAAGGCTTAGTTATGGAAAATAATAATATATTCAGTTACAAGTGCCATGAAAGACTTAAAATGATGTACCATTCTTTGCCCTCTCTAACTATGTAACAGGTTGTAATCCAAGAGAGATCAGCAAATGGGACTGAAGCAAAGGGAATTCCATTAACAATTCATAGATTAATTTACGTTGCAGTGCTCAAGGCACATGTATCATCACAGAAGAAAGGTGATGAAGTTTGATCATGCTTCCCAAAGCTGATATTATATTCAGTATTTCAGTATAGAGTATGTAGACCCTCAGAGATTTGTTTTGCTTTATCTTAACCAGACAGATTTTGCTTGCAAAACCTGGTAAGAGACGACATTATCATTGTCTCTAGATGATTTGTAAGATTTGGACAGTCTGATGACTTTAAACAAACATTGCAGTTGATGTTAGCCCTTTATTTTTATTTTTTTTTATGCTGCACATATTTATGCTACTATAAATTGCACTACAATATATTTTTTTTGCCATTGATGGATTGGAACAGATAATGAAGAAGTAGAGTTAGAGATATAATCTGACTAGAGCTAGAATATTGTAATGAAAATAAGATGTTCGTAATAAAGAATAAGTACAGTAACAGTCCAATTATGACCTAAATATCATATACTTATGCAGAGAGTATTCTAGGACAGACACATTACAGTCTTTACCGTGCTGTACTCATTGCTTAATTAAACCTTCTTGGGTAAGATGCAGTTTGAGAGAATGGTGTGGAAAATGGAGAATATTGCCTTGAGCCGACGTTGTGCTGTATGCGTTTATTTGAATTAGTCGACATAATAAACTCATTTTCTATTTTCTCTGCAAGCTACAATATATACATAATAGAATAAATACCCATAGTATGCTACAATTTAACTTCAATTCAGCTTCATTTAAATGTTTAGATTTGGACTATAATTTGATGCTAAAAATCGAAACTGTCTAAAAGTCCCCCTTTACTTACACTGCTTCATGGTTCGCATTAAAGATGTAAACTTTCACTATGAAGTCATCTTATATTTGCAGTCTTCCTAGATTTATATGCTGAATTATTATTTGTGTCATATTAATTTATTTAGTTGAAATTTGTAGTAAACTAAAACTTGATTTACTGTTTCGTTGCAAGCACTGATATTTCCTTCTGGAATTGCAAATGTAGTTAAAGACCTAAATTCTTGTGTGTGTGTAGCTGAGTGCGGAGGACACATTAGCGGTGCCACATCTGGACGGATTTTGTCTCCTGGTTACCCAGCCCCCTATGACAACAACCTTCACTGCACCTGGTCCATTGAGGCAGACACAGGCAAAACCATCAGGTATGAAAACCTTCTTTCAAACCACGTTAATGTTTTTGCCACCCCTCCTTTAATTTCTGTATAATTCCCATACAACCTATAAAGGGGCATGGTGAATGCATTTCACCCCGCTGAGCGGCCTACCACTGGTTGGCATCTGTTCCTACAAGTGCATTACCGTTACACAGAGGGGGAGGGTTAGTAAAAGGGCAAAGAGAATAGAGACACAAAAAGCGATAAGCCAGTTAAGCCTTCAAAAATGGTGCAAAACTCAGGTAAGCCAATTCGGTTGATCCGTTTAAGGAGAATATGGCTTATAAGAGCAGATAAAAGGAGGCGTTGTAAGAGTGGGATGTAATCCATACCATTGGGCTAGAGTCATGTCATTTGCATGCTGCAGGTGTTTAAACTATTTCTGTACATACAGGGTCCAAAATAAATGCTCACCAAGCACCGAACACCAGTAAAAAATTGACTTTGGCGAGCAGAGTATGTGAGTGGAGTGGAGCAACAGCAATTTCCTCTCTGCGCTCAAAGCTTTTGTAATCACTCTGCTATAACTCCACTCCATCTCTCGCTCCCAGCTCCCAGGTGAACAAAACCCCTCTGTGACTTCTCTCCATAGCATACATTTGCACAGTAACTGTGTTTTTTCCTCATCTAGGCTCAAGATGTATTAAGTGAAATCCATGTTTGCGTAATTTCGTACAGTTGCGAGGGTGTTGCATTAGTATGATGACATGGTGGTTTGCATTTTTCAAAAGACTGCACTGAGAGGACAGACTGACGTTTTACCTTTTCTTTATATTGTATTTTCACTTAAATTGGTGAAATACAAATGTAAACATATAAAATTATATATAAAACATTTACATTTAGCAGACACTTTCATCCAAAGCAACTTACAAATGAGGACAATAGAAGTAATCAAAATCAACAAAAGAGCAATGATAAATGCTTTGACAAGTCTCAGTTAGCTTAACATAGTACACATATCAAGTTTGTTTTTGTTTTTTGTTATAGTGTCATAGTGTTATGGAAGAGATGTTTTTATCCAATTCTTAAAGAAGTCTGTAAAAGTGAGTTTGTCGCTCTTGACATTTACTTGAAGAAAGCAGGCTTCTAGATGGCAGATGATTCTAGGGGTAAAGGAATGCAGATTCATGAAGCAGGATTTAGCTGCTCGGGTTGAGTTGGGCAGGTCATTTCACCAGAAATGTGGTAACAAATGAGTGCAAAATAATTTACTAATAAATAAAGTCTAATTGTCTAATGTCTAAACTATTTCTTGATAATATTCTATCTTGCATTTTTATTCAAGAAAAGTCATTGTCATGCCTATATAATATTATTCCATTGCTGGCAAAAAGGAACCCTGCTGGTGAATGAAATGTCGCAGTGTGGAGGTATTTGAATGAATAGCGCTGTGTTTGTGGAGAGCAGAACTCGTGGTTGTCCACCCACACATCCCACAGAGACAGTCATTGTTGTGACTTAAGTTGATCAGTGCTGTGTTTACATGCCAGCTGCAGTGCTGTGCTCAACTCGAGGAGGTCAGACTACAGCCCTGTTGAGTGTAAATCCCAGTAGCTTAGTATAGGAGTAAATATATTCTGAAGGCCTTTTGGTTTGGTTTCTGGTCCGATTGACTTGAAATTTTGTATGCAGTGTCCAATGTCCAATAAGGATCTATGAGGACACTGGCATATCTAAATAAAAAATGGTCGTATAAACCCAAAGGCTTATAAAGTGTAAACAAAAACTCTAAACTTTATGATACTTGGTGAAAACATGTAACACATCAATCATTCAATCACTTTTCTTTGTATACTGTAGCGCTTTTAACAATACAGATTGTAGCAAAGCACTGAACATTATCAAATAGGAGAACAGAGAGATGGTAATGTATAATGAAGAGAATTAAACTATTTATTTATCAAATGCAGAGACGGTCGCTGTAGTCCAGACAACGATAATCACTAGAACACATCAAGTGTCCCCAACTAAGCAAGCCCGAGGCGACAGCGGCAAGGAACCAAAACCCCATTCATTAGAGAATGGAGAAAAAAACTTAGAAGAACCAGGGTTAGTTGGGGCCAGTTCTCCTCTGGTCGGACACCGAGCACCTAATTTCCAATTCAGTTTTAAGCACATGTCAGATTGTGCAAAGGATTTATGTGTGTGTGTTTGTGTGCATCTGGTTCCGGCAATCTGTACACTGAACTCATATAGGTGTTCTTGTCTCCAATGACGATCATCTCTTTGTGCTGAAGAAACAGAATAAGAGAGAGACTAATATTAGCGTAGATTTTATTCTTTTTATTCTTTTATTATTGCAGCCTAACAATTCTTTAACGGATTTGATTAATACATGTGCATTAGTTTGTTAAGTGTAAGTCAGAGTAAAGAGATGTGTCTTTAATCTAGATTTAAACTGACAGAGTGTGCCTGCCTCCCGAACAGTAATAGGTAAATTGTTCCAGAGTTTGGGTGCTAAATAGAAAAACGGTCTGCCATACGCAGTAGATTTTGATATTCTAGCTATTATCAAATGGCCAGAGTTTTGAGAACGCAGCAGACGTGGAGGACAATAATGTGATAAGAGCTTGTTCAAGTACTAGGGAGCTACTGTAAACCATTCAGGGTAGAGACCTGTACTCCCGCGGGAGTAGCTGTAACAGGTTCATTTGAAAAGAGGCATGGCCAAAAGTACTCAAAAGCCTATAAAACCTTAACAAAAACACAAAACTTTATGAAACTTGCTTAAAACATGACTGTGTGTGTTTGTATTAATATAATAGTGTATCCATTTCATGTCTGTGTGTTCCTAATCATGCTTACTGAGTAGTAACTATTTAATTTATGTGCATCTCTGTGTGTAAGCATGCTTACAACCATTTAATGTATGCGTGTCTGTGTGTGTGTCTGTGTTTGTATCAATATAATAGTTTAACCATTTCATTTCTGTTTGTGTGTGTGTCTGTGAGCCTATTGTACATGTTGGATGTGCTTAAATTTCTGCCACTCATCCAGGTTGCCCTATACAACCTGAAAGGCCTTTAAATGCCCAAACCCCGGTAATTGCTGCTTGCAGCTATATTATTATTATTCTGCCTTAAAATTAAGCCTAAACTGTAAGGCCTAGAGAGCTGAAACTTGGTCAGATGGTAGTAGTCTTGCTCGTTACTCAGGTGCAGAGAACCTGCCCAATAAGCCTAAAGGGGGTGCTACAGCGCTAAACCAAAATGTTCAGACATTTTTGGCTGTAGCTCATAAACTGTTTGCCATAGATTCAAATATGTCACATCATTGCAATCCTTGGAAAAGCCCAAACAAAAGTGTAGAGGCAAGTTTTTTGTCTCTGGGTGTGTTTGTGTTTGTATCAACATGATAGTTTAACCATTTTTAACCATTTTAACTTTGTACTTCCCAGCCTCCACTTCATAGTCTTTGACACGGAAGTAGACCATGACATTCTGAAGGTTTGGGATGGACCAGCAGAGAGTGGCATTCTGCTGAAAGAGTGGAGTGGATCACTTTTACCCGAGGACACTCACAGTACCTTCAACATCCTCACTCTTCAGTTTGACAGTGATTACTTCATCAGCAAGTCTGGTTTCTCCATCCAGTTCTCTAGTATGTATCAGCTTCTCCGTCACTGTGTTTGGAACTCCATACTAGCATATTATTTTTAGTATATATTTACAGTATGCACACTGGACGTGCAGTACAACTTAACATGCTTTATGGAATACCCCATTCTACAATGCACTGCATTAATCTTAATTTTCTATTACTAGTGTTAGTATCAGCATTCTTTCTTGGCTCCTTTTTCTTCTTCTTTTTTCAAATGGACTGCCAAAAATCTTCTTTTTAGATTAAAAAAAAACTATAGAATTGTTTTTCCAAGATGATTTGTCATCTAAAAAAAACAAAACAACGGCAGGCAGTGCAGTGCATAGTGTATGCTGTGCCACATGCAGTAAATAGTAAGCTATTGTTCTAACAAAGCCTTTCTCTTGTCTCTCATTATACATTGTTTATGTATTTTTAAGTGGTCATGGAGCATCTTTTTGTTAAGAGAGCAGAATGTATTGCATTTTTTATTTGACTTTTTGACAGTAATATGATATGATTGATGAAATACAAATTAAATTAAAATCTCCATAAACATGAGTTTAACGCCTGCTGCTGTGCGACTTGGCATATTTAGTCAAGAGCAGAGGTCCTTTTTCTCATGAATAAGTGATTTTCCGCTCTCTCTAATGTCTCACTGATCCACAGCTGATTCAAAATTTATCTTTTTATTTCAGCTACAGTTGCCACGACCTGCAACGACCCAGGGACCCCTCAAAATGGGACACGCTACGGAGACAGCAGGGAGCCTGGCGACACCATTTCCTTTCAGTGTGACCCTGGGTACCAGATTCAAGGAGTGGCTGAAATCACTTGCGTTGAGCTTAACAGCCGATTTTTCTGGCAGCCAGACGCACCCACCTGCATCGGTGAGAGGCGACTTTACTCTTTTGCTTTTTAGTTTGATTACTGGAAAGCTCCTTACAAAGTAAAAAAGAAAAAAACAAGAATATGCCATTAAATGCATTACTTCATTTTAAAATTTAAATATTAATTTAAATTACAGCTCTCAATAAAATACATTTATTTAGAGTGATTAATTACAGATGCAGACAAGCAAGCAACAATACTTTATAAATTCAACTGATATTACAGAACCACTGTTTATTTGCTTGCTTGTGAGTTTGTTTGTTTTACTTTTTTTCATTGACATGGTCCAACATTTTTACACATTTTATGTGATAATATAGTTTTCTCTGAAGTAGATTAGATTTTAATGTAAATACTGCCACTTTTTGTTGCAGCCTCTCTAAAATGCTTTAAATGACTTTTTCAAATTACTCCTGACTCCATAGCACACATCTGTTTACATAAGGTCCGATATGTGTAGCTAAGATATAACAGATCTAATCTACACTGAACAAAATTATAAAGATTTAAGACTTTTTCTATGTACACAAAAGGCCTATTTCTCTCAAACGCTTCTCCATTGCCGAGATAATCCATCCACCTCACAGATATTGCGTATGAAGATGCTGGTTAGACATCATGATTACTGAGCAGGTGTGCCTAAGGCTGGCCACAATAAAAGGCCACTCTGAAATGTACAGTTTTATCAAACAGCACCAGCCCAGGGCCTCTATCCAACATCTTCACATCCAAGATCATCTGAGACCAGCCACCCAGACAATTGGTTTGCAAAACTGTCAGAAACCATCTCAGGGAAGCTCATTTGCATGCTCATCTTCCTCATATTGACCTGACTGCAGTTTGATGCAGTAACTGACTTGATTGGGAAAATGCTCACATTGGATGGCCCTTTGGAGACGTGTTTTTTTCAAGGATGAATCCCAGTTTTCACTGTACAGGGCAGATGCTTATCAGCTTTAAAGTACTGAGTTGACCTATACAGGCTAATTTCTTCAAAACTCAAAAAGCCTTTACACATAAATCGCTGCAGTTTCCATTTGAAATGAATGCTTAGTGCAGTAAAACTCAAATGTTTAATCTTTTTCACAGAACGTATGATTTACTGGGACAGTTTTGATTGAGAAAGAACATTTTTTGCACAATTACATTTACTAAATATTTTATGACCTTAAAATAATTTTAACTTTCTGCCATGTGTGATGTGTGACCATGGCCATGTTTTTATTATGTTGGTACAGACACGTATTGCTGCATTTATATTATTAAGGTTAAGGTTGATATTGTGGTACATTTGAATACAAAATGAAAAATTCTGTCATTAATTACTCTCCCTCATTCCAAACCGTAAGACCTTCGTTCATCTTCAGAATACAAATTTAAATATTTTTGATAAAATCTGCAAGCCGTCAGACCCTCTATAGACAGCCATACAAATGAAATGATCAAGGTCCGGAAATGTAATAAATCCATCTGTAAAAGAGGATGTGACGGCAATGGCAGAGCATATAACCCAGGGGAAAAGAATGGTTGAGGGTTTTTTTTGTTGTTGTTATTTTAGTTTTCTTTGTGCAAAAAAAAATAAAAAATTCATAGTGTCGTAAAAATGAAGTTGAGCTACTAATGTCACACGTTACCAATGTATTTACTACGTTTCTGGCAAAGCTGTAGTCAAGTCCAGCTTTGTTGACTCCATGACATGTCCAAGATCAGACTAGTCGTGTCCGAGTCAAGACCGAGTCCAAGTCAAGTCCAAGTCCAAAAGTTTCGAGTCCGAGTCAAGACCGAGTCCAAATAAGAGAAAAAAAAGGATCCTCTTCAAGACCACACACTTAACTATTAATAATGTACGTTATGCGAGAGACAGCCTATTTCCTATTCTAAGATTTTTTTTTTTACATTTCATATCCATAGATGTAAATCCTCAGGAAAAAAACATGTTTTATAACTTTTAAAAATGAAGTGAAACTTTATATTTAGTACATATTGCCCTCAAAGAAACAAAAATCTGTACAAGCTTGTTTTGTACAACTTGTGCATTGTTCAGTGTTTTCCTATAAAATTGTTTATATCTGCCCCTGGCATTTGAAATTGTTTTTGCATTTATTGTTGAATTTTATTAAATGTATAATAAAATAGATAGTAAAATAAAATTAGTATTTAATTATTGTAAAGGGTAAGTTTAGGGCTGGAGTATGTGTACACGTTAATAAAACACAGGTTGAAAATGAAATTAGAAACACCTAACCTAAGTGTACCAGGAGTCATGTTACAAGAACCAACCAATCAGCTTCATCCTTTCTCTTAACAACACTGAAAGCTCGGCAGAGATGGAGAAACAGCTGATCATAGCTGTACAAGGATAGCCATTTTTAAAAATAAATTTAGTAGCAGAGCTACTGCAAGGGATCTTTAGTGCTGGAAATCCATTTATCCTTTGCTGAAGCTGCAGTGTCTTCATGGAGAGCGCAGGTGATGGTTGCTTAGCAATGGAAGACACCACGGGTACTGGTCATGATCAAAACCTGATCCAGAGTGCTCAAGACCTCAGACTGGACTGGACATTCTTCCAGTAGGAATAACTCTCAGCACACAGCCAAGACAATGCAAGAGTGACTTTGGTATGACTCAGTAAAAGTCATTGAGAGACTCATCCAGATCCCAGACTTAAACCTAGTCAAATATTTCTTGAAAATGTAATGTGAAAAAAAATTAAAATATGAAATTGTATCGCGTAGTCTTGTAGTTAAGATTTAAGAGATGCATATTACAGTAGCTTAGCGCTATAGGGAAAAGTAGAGGTGTCTCACCCACTGCATTACAAAGTTGCTTTTATATTATTACCGTGACCTTCTCTCAGACCTCCAGGAATTTTCTTTTGCTTTTCTACTTTTTTTTTAGTCAGGCTGCACCTTCTAAGCATGTTAAAGAATAGCTTTTTTCTCCAGTGTCCCTATTGACTTTATTTGATGTCATGCTTTACCAGTTGCCATGAAAGGTCCTCTTGGATTCAGGAAGAACAAATCCCATTCATCTTTTCCATAGAGAAATTGATTTTTAATGATAATATTTAAACCATTAAGCCAAGACCTAGCATGAGCTGTTAGAGGGTGATAAATACTTTTGTACCTTCATTAAAAAATGAATATTATTGAATGCTACTTTTAAATTCTGTACCTTTAATATTTTGCCATAAATTTATAGTGTATTGTTTTTTTTTTACTTCATGAATTAATTCAAAAGTACAATGTATACACATTTTTTGTTGCAGTAGTTGCTCCATACCAAATTGTTAATCTTGTGATATCAGAGCTCATTGATTTGGTTCATGACTTAGACTATTTTTATGAAAACATTGTTTTAGATGCTTACTACCATAACTTAAGCCAGGATAAATTGGCAGGTCCTATTATAACATTGCTGCTCAATGCCGAACATTTTTATTTTATTTTTTCAACTCTCTTAGATGGTTGGGTAATAAAGTCTACCCAATCTCCTTTGCAATTCATCTTAGTTTAATTTATTGATTATTATCATTTAATGTTTTGGGGTGCAGTTGTCCTGCTATATTAACTGATAATGAGCTCAGCCTATAATCAGGCTGCTGTAACGTTGTTGTTGTTTTTCTTTTACCATGTTGCAGAATCACATTAAATAATCTCTCGTTCTCACTCTCCTTGTTATGACAGCTACATGCGGGGGCAATGTGACAGGGCCTGCTGGGGTAATTCTATCACCCAACTATCCCCAACCCTACCCACCAGGAAAAGAGTGTGACTGGCGGATAAAAGTCAACCCTGACTTTGTCATTGCTTTAATCTTCAAAAGGTAATGAGCTGAGTGCCTCTCACTCTCATGACACCCCGAGGGGTGTAACATCTCTTACAGGGTTATTCACTATTCACAAGTGCATTTTTAATCTCCATCTTCTATAAATGTGATGTGTATTTGAACATATTTAGCCCATTTTTATTTGTGAAATTGGGTTGTGAATTGAAACATGAAAATTTCTCCTGACATATACCAGTTTGTTGTGCTATATAAATATACTGTTCAATTCAGAGCTCAGACCTACCGTGGTCCAGTGCACAACACAACGGAATTAAAAAAGCAAACATAAACACAACATGTTGTGTTGTGAGGTTATTTTTACTTGTTAAATTGTGTTGTGTTGTGCACCACTGGGCCACCGTACAGACCTCCCTCATAAGTCCAAAAATGGCTTTAAATGAAACCAAGCTGATCTTCCCATTGGCCCATTCCCATTGAAACCATTGGCCTATCCTTGCCCTATCAATGAACTGGCAGGATATATATGTCAAAAGGCATCACTGGACTAAAAATAACATTACTATTCAAAGGATACTAATGTTAGAAAATTGACTTGGGATTTCGCTGCATTTTTGGTAAACCAGACACAGTTTCACACAGACAAACTTTAAACATCAAATGTAATCTTTCAAATGCTAAAAAAAAAAAAAGTCAAAAAAAGTTATTTAGATTTTCTTGCCTTCAAAGAGTGTAATGCCACAACATAGGTAACCATTTTAATTACAATACTTAGCCGTACAGAAACTGAAGAAGAAGCTGTCAGCTGCTGGAGCTGTCAGTCACTTTAGCACTTACTGAGTTCTGTACTCTCGCCAAAAATTGCATTATAATCAATGCCACTGTCAACACTTCTCATTAAATCTCATATTTAAATTGTTGGCATTGTGTTGATTGTGCTGTTTATAATAAAACCACTTGAGAGTGCAGATTTCAAGTTACAGTGGCAAGATCATTGTGTTGCATAAAGAGGCATAAGACTGCATCACTGTATTCAGACTGGCACCTCATATGGTGTGCATATGGTTTCTCATTTCACTCGGAGAAAAGGAAGTGTGCCAGGTGCATGTGACATTTCTAGACAAATCAATATGTCATTGCCAGATTACATAGACTGTCAATATTTAATTTTGTTTAATAAATAAACTTAATTTCTGAGAATACTATAACTTGTCCATTAGTATATTGATACTGTAATTCATATAGTCTTCAAAATGGAGTCAGACTGCATGGAGCAGGTTTAGTAGAGGAAAACCTGAAAGATAATTTCTAAGAAGCTAATGATTTTTTCCCCCTTTTTTGTACTTGGGGGTGGAAATGCCTCAGTGTTGAAAAATATTATGAATTCAAATCACTGCAGTTTATTATGAGTGTCATGTATCTCAGCCCTTGCACACAAATCCACAATCACAATCATCAACTCAAATACTTGAATCTTTAGAATGATTATGTCTCTGATTGCTTCTGTTTCAGTCAGTCAAAATGATCAGGACTTCATGGACTTCCATTATAATTACAAAACAGACCAACTAGAAGGAAGGATTTACTTCTTGAAAATAGTGGACTTTCTGATGAAGCTGATTCAACAAGAATGAATGGGTTGAATACATTTCTGGATTAACATCCTAGTTTAATAAAAGCATTTAAAGATAAACAATTAAAAATAGCTTTTTTTAATACTGTATATCAATACATAATATTACAAAGCAATATGTATTTACATTGTTTTACTAAAACATTTTAATTTACGAAAAATGCCACACAGTTAAGTCTAAGCATGCCCTGATGTTTAGGCATCTTAAGCTTCCTGGTTGGGACACCTGCGCATAACCTTTCAATGCAGAAGACTGACATTAAACATATGTTTGTATTTGGAAGGGTGTTGTCGAATTTATATAAAATCAATGATTTTATTCCTTATGCATAATGTCTCTGAATCAATATATATATAGAAATCTCTAAATCTTTCTCCATTTGTTGTGCAGTTTTAACATGGAGCCCAGCTATGACTTCCTCCATATCTATGAGGGTGAGGACTCTAACGGACCGCTGATCACCAGTCTGCAGGGCAACCAGGTTCCTGAGCGCATCGAAAGCAGTGGAAACAGCCTTTTTCTGGCCTTCCGCAGTGATGCCTCCCTGGGGATGTCTGGTTTTGCAATCGAATATAAAGGCAAGTTTCACCTTGCAGGTGTATGGTTTGTTCCCTTGAGGAAAAAAGAGTGAATCACAAACATTGGGTCAGTGTTCGCTTTCAGATTATGTTTAAGGGGCAAGTGTCATGAAAACATGGCCAAGTCACCTGTTACAGCAAAACAAAACAAAAATTTTAGTGCTGCCCAGGACAGATATTTTCAGGTTTGGCCTATCTCATGTTAATCTTAAGTACAGTACCTATAGAGTAGTACTGCATCCTTCTATTTCCAAAAAGTCTATAGTTTTATTATATTTATAAAAGAAAGATACAGCTTTACAATTCTCTCCAAAAAAAGTTGTTGGAGGTGTGCTGTGTGGGTAGAGGTAAAGAGTGAAGAGCACTTGCATGTGATCACCAACAAAACACAAACATTTGTTGCTGTTTCACTTACTGTCTGCAGTTCTGAATCATGACCCGTTTTTTATAGCTGAGACCGCTCCATCTTTCAGTATCAAACAATGTGCAAATACAGTGTCGAACCCTGTACATACCCTGAATTAAGGTTTTTGGCACATTATTGTCCAAATTGTTTTTTGAAACTTTGTCCATGCGTAGCGTGAAAATCCAACTTTTTAACCTTATAAGACCCAAATTAAGAAAAAATGAGCAAAATTCTCTGATGTAGGACTTTTTAGTAAGTTTTTATGGAAATGTTGTAATATTGCAATGTTTGGGCCTAGTTGTGAGCAGAATTGATGTGTTTGTACTCACTTAGCCTGAACAGGTATATGGAACATTTAAGAATTAATTTGCAGGGTTGTTCACTTATTTAGCCCCATAGCAGTATATATCATAAGTAATAATTACACAACAATATTTTTTACACATTCAGTGTAGTTTGAATGAATTCTGTGTTTTCTTGCAATGATAGTCCCTAAGACAGTTCTTTTCATCTGAGAAGCACAGACGAATATTGCACTTGCTACACAGGGTGTTTGTGTATCCAGTATTGCAGTGTCTGCAGCGTCCTCTCTTTGTCTTTGCTGGGAAATGTGCAATCATGTCTTACATCCAGTGGGGGGTGGTCCAATGACCTCTTGGTCCCAGCGTTGAATTCTCTGCACAGGTTTTGGTCCAGCAAAGGATGACACAAGTGTGACTGCTCTGTGGTCATACCATTTGACAGCGCAGATGTTGTGGTTTCCCTCCACTCAGACTCTGCTTCCTCTCCTCGTTTTCTTCAAGCTCTTCTCATCTTCAAGGCTGCAGTTGGGTAGACGTATCTGCCTCGCTGTTCCCACATAATGGAATCCGGCTTGACTACCAGTGGGACACAGTTGTCTTCGAAGATCTTGTAGTTTTGACCCTCTGGAAGTGTGGAGGCGAGCTTCATCACAACATCACCTGACAGTCCAAGTTCACATTTTGCTTGTCGTACTACATCTACACTTGCTTGGTCCCTTGATAAACTCCTTTTTCAACCAGCGAAACCTGTCACAGGGCACGGTGTGTTTTTTTTGTTTGGGGCTTGATGTCCACATCATCAATGGCTGGGCAGTCAATGGGTTGGTGGTTTTCTTTGTCCATTTCACCTACATCTTCATTCTCTGAGTCACTTGTATCAGTGTCATCCAAGTCCATTTCAAAATCGCTCTCTCCATTTTGGACTGCAGCAATCACATCCTGCACACTGAATAGATGACCTTTCTGCATGGGTGGCATTCTGAAACTTAAAAAGTTTGGGAAAAAATTTAATTAAATATGTGAATAACACATATTGGTCTGATAATGTAGCAGATAAACAAAGAATGGACAGGGTAGTAGACCATGTATCAAGGGTAGAGATCTAAGTATTATCCTTTAAAGAATTACCACCATTTTAATGCAAATGCTGATCAAAATTTCCCTACATTCAAACAATACTGTATAATTGGCCTATTATGCTCTCTACTTATCATACTTAAAAGGACAAATGCATCCCATCAGAGCACTAACAGGTTCACATTCAAGACCATTCACACCTGTCCCTAAACAATGCAAAAGGCTACCACTCTGACCCAACTTTGTAGAATTACAACATAGACATATAACTAAATATAACTAAACATAACTAAATATGTATATGTTCTAGACATGGTAATAAACACACAAAAATATTTAAGGAATTGTACTTAAATCTTGATAAATCCAGTCATGCAAAATAAGGAGATCAGCTAAATGCAAAGTTTGCAGGTAGAGTAACTTCACAACAAGATGACCAGACCTATAAACACTTTTTTTCTGAACAGCATTGTTTTCTTTTTTTCCCCTTTTATTTTTGGAGTTAAATATGACCTAGAGATTTTCTTAATGGGTTTCACTTAAATTGCATAATTCTCTTGGCTATAAAAGGCAAGAATGTTGGATAGTTTTGATTGCTATGTCAATTAAAGCTGATGAACCCTGCAGTAATTAGATCTGCTTGCCTCTTAAATGAGTAACAATGGATTTTTGTCTCTTATGTGGACTGTAAAGGCTGGTAAAATATTTTATATAAAATAACTGTGTCTTGGATGGAATTAGGTTCAGAATGACAATTGGTAATGTTGAGCATCGCTTTTGTAACTTACGGATTCAAGTAAATTTCATCAATACTGTAACACCCATTAACCACTGACACTGATGGCCAGATAAGTATTCTAGAGTTTAGCAACTACTGCTCACCCTATGAAGGCGAGACTGAGGGAGCTCTGACATGTTAAAAGCACATGCTGGATTTGAGATGCTGATATTAAAGACCCAACTGAATTACATTTGGAGGGTTTTGTGGCTTTTAGCCCATGTCTATTAGGTCAGATTAATGTGCTGGTGTATTCCAAGATTTGACCTCTAAAGTCTTTCTATTTCAGGAAGCTGAACAAAAAATATTGATGTCTTGCTCTCAGGGACTCATCAAAATGTACTCCAATAAAATTCTCTCCATGAGAATGTCCCCTGAGTTGCAAGAACAAGCACCAAATATTTAATCATAGATATAACACTGATAATGAACGCGGATATATGCAGCTTGTCAGTGAACAATGGCTTCGTGTTGTAAATGCTGCTGAACGTGAAATCATTCAAGTGACGCCATTTAACGCTGATTACATATCCGGATTTACTGACTAAATGCATATTATGTATCGGCCAATGATTATCGTGCATCCCTGTCAGTTAGTTAGCAGAAGTAATTACTCCACCGTATACATGTGATGTCATTAATACGCCCATGTTTGGGAAACCGTCGTGACTAGCTTCCTCAATGAAGCATTGTACCGTGGTAGTTAATCAGTGAGTGACATTCCTGCACAGTAAACACACCCCTGGAGTACTAAATTCATACATTAGTGAAAGAGCATATGTTAAATGGCTCGCAAGGGTGCAACTTTCCTGTGATTAGTCAAAAAAGCTCTTAAGTGGTATTGAGTTATATGTTGTGCTTCTCTTCAGTAATACTATTAACCTTTCTCAGTAAATACCTGGAAATATTCCCCACGGGAAGAGCATTTTTTTTTTTTTTTTTACCAAATTGCTTTTGAAAAGAATGTGAGTTTGTATTGCGAAAATCAGGGCATCCGACAATGACAACGCACCATCTCAAATATGCTATGCACCCCTCCCTGAAATCATTTCCACTCCCAGTGGCCCTTTTTATATGATGATTATGGTTGAGTAAAAGTGCGGTTCATGGATTGTTAAATATTTTCATAGTAATTATTTTAATGGCAGCCTATTGCACAGTATAGATGAACTTTGACTTCAAACTTTTGTCTTTGCTCCACACGAATACCCAATGCATTTAAAAGCTTACTTGCCAGTGTATTGTATTGCTTTGTTGATGGTCTCAACATCCCACAATGCTTCAGAATTTCACTTTTATGTTGTGCCATTAGGTGTTTGTCAGGAAACTGAGTGACACATTGGAGTTTGATTTTTGCTGCGAAAGCTCATCATAACACAATCACAACTCCCAACTATTCAAATTCAATCACTGAAATCCTGGTGGAGCATCTCATTTTTGCACTATTGATTATATTATTGACATTATTTATTTGCATTTATTCTGACTTCAACTTAAATGTGAAGTGTGTAATATCTGCTAAAAGTCTTTGTTTGGCATTTCAACAGTGATTGTGAATCATCACAGTTTCATGAGTAATTTGCAATGGTTCTGCAGAGACTGCAGCAATTGAAGAACTCTGCAATACAACTATGTATAAAATGGAGTGTTTCAATTTTATAGGTGGAAGAGGATGAAGAGTCATGAAAAGCTAAATAATTTTAGGCACAAAGTACCCGTGGATAAATTTGTTAGTGTACCTTTGATATGATCTTGAAAATATTAGAACTGCACATGTTTGGTTGGAGTAGGAACCATTGAAAAAAAAATCACTTTCTTCTTGATGAATCATAGTGTTGTCTATGTAATTGTTTCCAAGCTCAGATCTGAAAGTATCATTGTTTGCTATTTGTTCTTGGCTTTAGATTGCTACAGCATCACTCTGTTCTACGGCCTAAATATGTATCTCACTCTCTCCATCGAAGCCTTAATTAGAACGTGTCATATGTGACAATGAAACTATGGAGTCTTTTTCTCTTTGTTGTTATATTTTCTTGTAATTAATTCAGGCTCCTTATGTGCTCACAGTTTCTTTATTTGAAGCCAATCTTTTATCTGATTTTGTTCATCACACACACCAGTAAACACAATTACCAATGCTCTTACTAGGGGAAAGAAATTAATATGAATATACCACAGCCCAAAGACTTTTATTCCTTGAAGGAAAACACACCAAACTGTATATATAAAACTGTAAAAAAACTAAAAAAAAAAAAAAAAATATTATATATATATGCTCTGCAGCATATGTGTGTGTGTGTGTGTGTGTTTTTATATATATATATATATATATATATATATATATATTCTGTATATGCAGCATACAGTATATGCTATAAATGATGACAGGATATTAATTTGTGGGGCATTTTCCTTTTAGCCAGTGTGGTGCTCTCCAGGTGCACTCCCTGCGCCTGTGTTGTAGCAGAAATGAGGGAGATTGTGTTGCACACTTGCAATTTTGTAGATAAAAATCTTCCTCACCTCCTTCCCGCTTCTGCAGGTCCCTAAAGCGCAGGCAGATAGCTGTTAACTGTCAAGTTGTTTGGCAGCCTCTCCAAGCACCACCTCCAGAGCTTTCTCCAACTGTCCTTCTCCCCGTGTCGGGTGCCAGAAGGACAGAGACCCATCTTCTGCTGCCCCGGTGCCTTCACCTGCCTTTCCCCTGGTGTTAGTTCGCTTTAATGCATGATGCCCTCAAGCAACTGTCTGCTTCCTCTTCACACTCACTGTCGATCTGGCTTTTTCCTCTTATGCTACCTCTCTTTTTCCTTCTGTCTGTTACCTGTCTCAGCCGTGGGAATGGCTGGCAGGAAACACAATGTGAGATACAATTGTGCATCTGCATTGTGCATTTATTTTGTTCAAGGTCAGTTGAATTACAGGTACTGGGGCTGTCAATCAATTAAAAAACAAGTGATCAAATGACTGCAACCAGCATTTCTCAACGGCATGTTCTAAAAACACTGATGGACTCTGGGAGAAAAGTCTGGCTTGTAGTAAAGATTCACAGTTAGACGAGGTGAAACCTGTAACTACTTGAAAAAGAATATGATCTACAACACTTCCCCGGACCATCTGTGAACATCAGAGTGAACGCTCCAAAACCATTGTCCGAAAATACATAAACTATGCCAGAAACAAAATGGGGCATTATGTGGGGGGTTATGTGCTTCCGGAGGTGGGTAGAGTAACCAAAGCCTGTTCTCAAGTAAAAGTTAAAGTATTATAGAAATATTTACTTGTGTAAAAGTAAAAGTAATAGTTTGAACAGTTATTTGAGTAAGATTAAAAAAGTATTGGATAAAAAAAACAAAAAACAAAAAAAAAAAAAAAACTACTAAATAGTTAGTTACTAGTTAATTTACTAGTGGATTATATACTGAATATCTTTTTTATTTTATTTTATTTAGATGTATCGATAACATGTACTATACACACACACACAAAGAAACATTAGGACTGCACCATTATGACAAAAATCATAATTGTTGATTATTCCCTTGAAAATGTAATTGCAATTATTAATTACGATTTTCGCAATTTATACTGAGTGTTTGAATCAACTGCATATGTAGGCCAGAAAGTAAATGCTGTGCAGGGAAACCTTATCTAAGATCTTCATTGCTAGCTAACAATAACCTTTGCAGATTTAACTCCAAAGCAAGGGAACTGAATGAATCATTCAAACTGATTCACGAACCAGTGCCCTGAGAAAAGTAGTTGGAATAAATGGAAACATTTTTAACTCATAATGCATTAAGATGAAGTAACCCACAGTAACGAAGTAAAAGTACAGTTTTTCACAAAAAATTTACTTGAGTAAGAGTAAAAGTGAACACACACTAAAAGTATTAGTTACTCCCAGAAATGACTCAAGTAAATGTAACAAAGTAAATGTAACTTGTTACTACTCACTTTACATTATGTGTGCAATTTTAAAACTTTTTTGATCTTATTCTTATTTTTTTGCAGAAAAGCCACGAGAAGCATGCTTTGACCCTGGGAACATAATGAACGGAACTAGACTGGGAATGGACTACAAGTTGGGATCAACTGTAACATATCAGTGTGATTCTGGCTACACCATTGCAGGCCCACCCACTCTCACCTGTATCATGGGGGCTGATGGGAAACCTGTATGGGACAGAGCTCTGCCTATGTGTAAAGGTAAGACCTGAAAATGCAGTTTCTCTACAGAGGCATTAAGGGTTAAACAGGAGTTTTGGATGTTTATTGTTACAGAGGAATGGAGGAACTTGTCACTTTAATATACAGTTCAATAGACATGTTCACAGGTGTGTGTAAAAGTATTATTGTTTTTTTCTTACTCTGTGTATTTTTGTATTGGGGGCAGACTTATATTTTGGCTTACATCCATCAAATTAAAAAATAAAAGTGCCTTTTGTTTGTCAATTATTACATTCACTAGACTATTTAAAATTTTGTAAAAATATTTTTTCCTCATTCTATTACCATGATTCATTATTTTTACTATTGCATCCTTTTTTTTCTTTTCTTTTTCATTTTTAATACTGCCCACTATTCGTGTATTTGTTTAATTATTGCTTTTTTCACAGATTGGTTGGTATTGATTTAAGAACCTTGATTTATCCTTTTTTCCTGCAGTTTTAAATTCAAAGTATCGATGCATGTTAATTTGATTAAGCACTTCTTCATCTAAGGAAATTAGCAGCAGCCTGCTTATCAGAGACAGTATTCCTTTTGTTGTTAGCAATCTTGAGAGTTAATTGATTAGGCCTTTGTTACATGCATAGTTCTACTCTGTCACACTGCCAGTAACAGCCAATATTCATTGGATTTGGAGAAACCGTCTGGGGCTCCCATTGGTTTACACAGAGAGAGAGACAGATGCAGACAGAGGCCTTGAAAAAGAACAGTGCCTAGGTCTTTGTCCCTCAGTGACAGATGAGAGAGCCTGGGTGGTGACAAGTGCCACTCATTCACACATTTCCTGTCAACCCTAGACCTTTCTACATTTTTCAGCTTCCCCCTCTATCTGTCTTGCATTTCTTTTTTTCAAACCTGAGTTTTGGTTAAAGATTCAGGCATAGCATAGACATATAAATTAGTGCTAATAAGCGATTTAAAGATTGGCAAAAGTAATCCAAAATTATTTTATATTTATTTATTAGTTCTAGACAATGATTATGATAATTATTAATTGCATATAAAATAAATGTTTTGTCTAATATAATTTATAAAAATATATACATGCAGTACCACCGCGCCCTATGTGCAGAGTATGCAGCTCCCATGGGGGCACCATTTAAAGTTAGTAAAAAAAAAAAAAAAAAAAACTTTTGTTCTATATTATTAATAATATATGTCTTACGTAGGTACTTCCAAGGAAGAGCACAGGAGTCGTGGAGTAAAAAAAATCATAAAATCTAAATAATAAACAAATAAACAAATAAATAATAAATCAAAACGTGGAGTAGTATCCAAATATAACATTCACAGAAACACATGCAACGTTAATGACTGACCAACACTGAGACACAGGGAGCATAACTGTATGTTAATGTGTTTATATATACATAAATAATAAATATACACATCACACATGCCTATGTTATTTAAACACAAATTTATATATATATATATATTTTTTTTTCATTTTGTTTTGGATGTGATTAATCATTGCCCAGCACTAATTATTATTTCTTAATTTGATAAAATTCATGAACGTGTAGATGAAAAAAAACTAAACCAAACAAAAAAAAAAACAGTAAAACTAGTAAATGCTACTTTTGCCTTAGTAAACTGCTACCCCATAAAGGATATAAAATAATGCAAAATAACACATGAATATGTACTTTCTAAGTACTAATAAATTGCCAATATGTTTATAATAGCTACTGTAATAAGCAACTAATTAGTAGTAGTAGTGAGAATTGGTCTCTATACTAAAGCGTTGCCAAAATTTCATGATATTTAAACAATTCATCATATCCATTGAAGTGCAAATTGATATGGTTCAATAATCTGACCAATCATAATTGCACACACACATTTCCAACGTCCATCCTCCAACCCATCTTGGTTGAGTCAGTGTTGTTATGTCCAGCCCAGTTGGTCGACTCAAATAAACAGATATTAATTTTGCCGCCAGCAGTGCAGAAATCAAACACTTCAATCTTATGTAATTCTCTGTGTTTTTGTAGTAATAGCTCAACTCATGACAGAAGAATCGCATGCTCCCTCTGAACCCAGTGTGTTCAAATACAACACCAGGTTATAGATACAAACGTGAAATGAACATCATTGACCCCAATCCGAAGGTCAAACCAGGGTTTTCGTACCTCAGTAGCATCCGCTGATTATTTAACCTCTTTTGATGGAGATGGAAAGCTGCTGATGCCCTTTGTGAGACAGCCTCATTTCCGAACTCCAGGAACATTTTGTTTGTCCTCACTGATGGAATTTTCAGCACGTTGCATTGCCCATCTTTATGCATGAGCTGTAACTGTGGGTAGAGACATATTCCTATACAGGTCATTGTTGAGCTAACATAATCATCTGATTGTGTCATGAGAGATGCTTTATTTGATCTTAATCATCTGCACAGAGTGTACGCAAGCCCACGTTCGCACAATCCATTAGTTTTCTGCCTGCTAAGAATCCCCCCCGGCTCCTCTATTAGATAAGTGAGTATGTCTACCAGAGACAACTGGATCCTGGAGAGGTTGGACAGCCTGGCTCAGTCGATATCAGCCTCTTTAAATAGCACCTTTTTTTTTATAATGAAGTTTTATGGTAGCAGGGATAATCTTTTTTTATTGTATTTTATTATTATTATTATTATTTCAAATATATACAGTATACATATATATACAGTGAGGTCAATAAGTATTTGATCACCCTGTGATTTTGCAAGTTGTGTTACTTAGAAATCATGGAGGGGTCTACAATTTTCAGCATAATTGCATTACCACAGTGAGAGACAGAATCTCAAAAGAAAATCGGGAAATCATATTGTATGATTTTTTTAACAATTCGTTTGGGAATTACTGTGTCTAATAAGTATTGGATCACTTGCTTATCAGCCAAATTTCTGACCCTCAAAAACCTGTTATTTTGTTTTAAACAGTCCAGCTACACTCTGCTCCTGATTCTAAATTAGTAGCACCTGTTTTGAGGTCGTTAGCTGTCATAAAGACACCTGTGCACCCCACAATCAGCCAAAGTCTAAGTAGCAACATGTGCAAAACCAAAGAGCTGTTAAAACACACCAGAAACTAAATTAAAGACTTTCACAAAGCTGGAAAGGGCTACGGGCCAATTGTCAAGCAGCTTGGTGAAAAAATAACAACAGTTGGAGCAATTGTCAGAAAATGGAAGAGGCTAATGATGACTGTCAGTGTCCCTCAGACTGGGGCCCCACGGAAGATCTCTCCTCGTGGGGTATCAATGATGCTAAAAATGTTGAAGAATAAGCCCAGAACTACATGGGAGGAGCTTGTCAATGCCATGAAGAGAGCTGGGACCATCGTTTCCAAGGCTACTATTGGTAATACACTAAGACGTCAAGGTTTAATGTCTTAACTCCATTCGCCGTGTTTGGAGGAAGATGAATGATGAGTATCATCCCAATAATACCATACCTACAGTGAAGCATGGGGCTGGAAGCATCATGCTCTGGGGGTGTT
>JAUMHI010000054.1:1410856-1441932 GCA_032359435.1 Enteromius unitaeniatus | reverse complement strand
TTCTGGAGTGGCCTAGCCAGTCTCCAGACCTAAATCACATTGATAATCTTTGAAGGAGCTGAAACTCTGTGTTGCTCTGCGACAGCCCAGAAACCTGACAGATCTAGAGAAGATCTGTATGGAGGAGTGGACCAAAATCCTTCCTGCAGTGTGTGCAAACCTGGGGAAGAACTACAGGAACTGTTTGTGATTGTTAACAAAGGCTTCTGCACCAAATATTAAGATTTTTTGACTCAAGTGATTAAATACTTATTTGACACAGTAATTCCCAAATAAATTTCATCCAATGTGAATCATACAATGTGATTTCTGGATTTTTCTTTTTAGATTCTGTCTTTCACAGCAGAAATGCACCTGTGCTGAAAATTGTAGACCCATCCATGATTTCTGAGTAAGAGAACTTGCAAAATCACAGGGTGATCAAATACTTATTGACCTCACTGTATATATAAATGATGGAGTGTTGCAGTCAGTTGCAGTACAACCATGTAATTTTGTTGGGCCATCCTGTTGAATCCCCAAGCAAAGCAGATTAACTACAATTTTGTACAAACTGGAAACACCCTAGCAACTGTCAAGTAACTCTTCAGAACACCTTAACCACCACATGACAAGGTCTGTGTCATATCAAACATCAGGTTTCAGGCCCTCTTCAAACTGACAAAGTATTCAAAGGCTCATATAACATGCAGTCTTCAGACTATAACACTTCTAAGCTGTCAATCCAACATCCAAAGTTTGCCTTGAACTTGACTTCTGTAGTTTTGATGATGCTGGTTTGGCTGGTTTTGCAGCTGGTGAACCACACAGCAATCCAGTCCAACAGTAAAAAGAGCCAGTGAAGCTACCCCATCAACCAATCAGAAAATCCTTAGCAACACACTAGCAACCATTGAGTAATACTTTTTACATTTAGATTACTTTTAGATAAATAAATCCATTTTGTGTTAGTTGTATGTGACATGCTCTATGTGTGTTGATTGTTTATATCTAAATTAAAGCCTAAATTATATTGGGTCATATAAAGCAATTATACAGTACCTCTTCACAAGACTTGCATTACGCTGCTAATTATGAATTAGTTTAAGGATGCCTTTTTGACCTTTTTGGATCTTCTAAATTTTGGTTACCTGGACTTTCAGTGGAGATGCATATCAGTGCATATCTCTCAGGTTCATATTTGGTAACACTTTAATTTAACAAACAATTCTCGCTATTGACTAGTTGCTTATTACATAATTAAAATGAGCATATTAGCAGTTTGCTTGTACTTATATGACACATATATCTCACTCTGCATTATCCTATTTTAGATCCATTCATTGTTCCCCATACATAAACTTAACAACTGTCTAACTATTAATAAGCAGCAAATTTGAGTTTGCTCATGGAAAACGAAACGAACGAACTTTAAACGAATATGTGTTCCCTATTCTAAAGTGTTGCCAAAATATCTTAATTTGTGTTTGGAATGACATGAAGTAGAGTAAATGACTGAATACTGTATATTCACACTATACTATTAATTTATATCTTGAATCTCAAACTTCCGACATTACCTGTGATATTTTAGACCCCACTATTGGTCTCAATAATCTTGTTTGTCGGTCAGAAGTCATACACTAATCAATGACAAACAAAAGTAGGTTTTGGTGGTCATGGAGCATAGATTCACAGAAAGTAGTTTGTGGGGGTTAATCCTTTTAGCTGTCCTCAGTCAGAGCTCTTCAGTGCAGAGGTGTGAGAGTAGACAAACTAGACAAGAGACTGAGCCATTTGCGATGCTTTTATACACTGCCGCTGCAGCTTCCTTTTATCAATAGCCCATGCTTAAAGCTAATGAGGTAAATGCCTTGCTGAGTACTTATGACCTTTTAGCCAAAGTGGGTGCTTCCAAGTAGTCCAGTGAGAATGAGTCAGATTTGATTGGGGGGAGGCAGCAGATGAGCGAATGTATCTGGGTTTCACTTTGTGGGGTGGATGATGGCTTGAAAAGAGTGCAGTAGGCACAATTGGAAATCGTTTCAAAATCCAAGGGAGATGTGAAGCAAATGTTGCTGTTTCACGGGCCATTTCATCATATTGTCTGTCACTTCAGTTTATTTCTAGTCTCCGAAATCTGTTATTTATGTCACCTTCAGCAAGGAGAGGCAGCACGCCATCATTGCATTTACCCATTGTATCGACCTCCAGCGATACAGAGTGTGCATACTGTTCAAAAGGATAGCTAACATACAGGAGCCTTAGGCCAGGATAATGACTTTAACAAGATCATTTAGGAGTTAATGGGGTGTGATGCTCTCTCATCAGTTAAGACATATGAGCAGATGCATACGTACAATGCACAGACACATGACTGTAATAAACAGGCCCATGTTCAATCAAAGACAGCAGGAGACCAACCACTTGTAGAAAAACAAATAAATGGAATATTCATATTAGGAGTAGAAAAAACAAACATTTTTTTTGAGGTGTCACCTGTTTTTTTCTGTTCTTTTTGTTCTGTTTTTGATCATACCATTTTTTTTACAGACCAAAATTGTTGATTTGGATTTGATTTTAGTAGCAGCTGTACTTGTATGGCCATAACCAACCCAGACTGTGGATTGTCAATAAAGTCGTCATTCTTGATTTCTTTTCATATTCTCATAGCTTCATAACATTATAGTCAAACCGCTGAAGGCAGATGGAGCATTCAGAATATGTCTTTCTTACTTTTCTGCATCTGAACAGTGATATTTGTTTGGCAGTCAAATGGAAAGTCGCAAAACTCTCTTTAATTGTGTTCCAAAGATGAACAAAGCTTTTACAGGATTGGAACAACAAGTGATTAATGACAAAATGTTCATTTTAGGGTTGAAGTAACCCTTTAGATACTCCATAAAGTGTGTGATTCTAAGTTATTTCATGTAAGATGGCCAGTTTTTCCTTTGTAACTATTGTCAAGTTGGTAGTGTGTGATGCCCAATGTTTTATTAGCTGTTTAGATTTTGAATGCCATCTTGTGTGTTCCAGTATTTAGTAGAATAGAAGGGGGAAAATACAAAATATAAAGACTTCAAATTGTAAATGATTACGAACACAAGCCCTTAAATGAATGTGTCTTTTTACTATTATTCTTACATTCAACAATTTTGACGGAAAAAAAGTTGCCCATCATTTTACAGCAATAAACATATTAAGCCCTAGCTGAAACATGTCTAATATTCCTATGCCTATGATAGATGAAAAGCTGGAGGCTAAAATAAATAAAGCAAACAGGATTGCAATTTAATACATGTCAGTGTATGTAAATGATGCCCTTGATCTTTTGGCTATCACAAGGAAAAGCTGTAAAGCAAGCCACAGAAGAAGAAAATACATCTTCCTTTTCTTTCCTTTTTTCTTGTTTTTCTTTTTAACGATATCCCACATAAAAATGCTGTCTTGGGACGTAAACAAGATGGCCACTATGCTTTAAATGACCTGGGCACTTTGACTGAACGTCCCCTGACCAAGTACAGTACTTCGATTCCTAAAGAGATAAAAACACCTGTAATGTTTACAGCAACCCTTTGTATATTTAATTATTGATTTAAATTTTTTTTGCTAACTGTTTCATAAATTCATCTAACAACAAAGTCCTATTAACACACACAGCATACCAAACCATGTAGTAACATTGTAGATATCACTCAGAACACCCTTACAACTGCCCAGCAACCACAAAAGCTTTTAGCAACCACCTGGCAAAACTTTAAATCTCTGTTCAAACTGCTGCTCATTTGCAACTGCTCTTAACTTTACCGCACCACTGCACATGCCCACATAACACAATGATCTGTAGCGACGGGAAGTCATTTATTTTCTATGAGCAACAGCAACCATTGCTGTCACTCATTGAAAATGAATGATTTCCAGTCGCTGCAAATCACTTTATACAACAATTCTTTTGTAAATACCCTATCAAGCACCCAGAGCATCCTTAGCAATACAGTAGCGACCATCTAGCAATGTTACAACAACTGCCTAGAGCACCCTAGCAGCTGCCTACCTTTTCCTAGCAACACCCAAGCAACCATATATCAACATTCATGCAACCACTAAAAACGCACAACCCTTCAAACTTCATTACACATCCACATTATACATTAACAAAATGCTTATCTCTATATGAGTTGCTTTTCTGTATATGCCCTAGTAGCTACCTAGAACATTATAGCCGGGGTTGCCAGGCAAAACCTCCCCTAATTACTGCTCAAACATTTTGAAATCTCTTTTAGGGGGATTCCCGGAAATACACATTTTTGGCGGGGTTCCCCTGATAAACACTGCATTCTAGGGGCTAAATATCCCATTACTGGGGTCTCTTCAACCTGCAGACATGAAAAACATTCTGCGGAACGAGGCGTTAAAGTACCCCAATTCCACAGGAAAACCACAGACTTGGCAACACTGATCATAGCAAGGGTCTAGGATGACGAGGTAGTCCTGAAATTGAAAGCTTTTTCCACATGTCCTGCAAGATGAATGCTATGTCCAACATTTTTTCTTTCCTGACATTAGAATAACACAAAAAAAGGCATTAGCATTTTAAAAAGCAGTTTGTGCTGCCGTTACATCATTTTCATGGATGACCAACCATTGCATTTGTAGTTTCTTTTTTTTTCACTGATGACTGCTGGATGGAGCAAAGGAATCAATGTGGATGCCAATTTGAAAGCCAGGACAACATCTAGACTTGTAATGAATAAGAACACATTCATAGTATTCATAGTTCATATATTCATGCACTGAATGTGATAAAACCAATTTAATTACTGCATAGTCTATTAAAGGAACATAACCTAGCGGATACTTTAGGAAGTGTATTTGGTCACACTTTAGTTTAGGAAAGAATTCCCGCTATTTAATAAATATTAACTATGAAGTTTACATCAATAAACTCCTTATTTGCTGGTTATTAATAGTAAGGGTAGTTGTTAATTTAGGAATGGGGTAGGGTAAGACATCTAAAAAGAGTCATGCAGAATAAGGTGTTAATGTTTGTTTATAAGTACTAATAAACATCTAATGTGTCAGTAATATGAATGCTAATAAGTTACTAGTTAGTGAGAATTGGTTCTTAAAATAAAGTGTCATGATTCATTTTATCTCTCTCACACATGTTGTTCAGCAAATTATCAAATCAGCAAATATTTAAAATTTGAATCATTATAGGTTCCCTCATCATACTCTAAGGTTCCCTTATGCATGTATTGTTCAGATATATAGAATGAAATATACGTATATATTGATATATTGATATGAAGGTTATAGAATGTACTGCATTTTAGCTTGCATTGTTAGTTAGCTAGTTAGCATTGTTGTGCCCAAGAGCCTATTTAAGTACATGTTATGCTAACAAAATTATATATTTTATGGGTAACGTAGAGCATGAAAAGCAGCGGTCCGATTACTGAGCCTTCTGGTACTCCATACTGTACTTGTGATTGATATGATACTTATCGTATGATACTAACAATAAAAACTAGTCTTCTAATCACAGATATGGAGCTGTACCAAATTGTTAAATTATGTTGGTAAAAACAGACCCTGCAATCATAAGTGGCTAACAATGCTTTTTATATAGAAATGTATGCCAGAATATCTTATCAACTTTAAGTCAACTGTTTGGCCAAAATTATACTATAACATATGCTCCGCTAAAAGAGCACTTCTCTGTGGTGCCTCTGAGTGAAGGTCTTATTGCCGATATGCAGATCAGGATGAGCAGGACTGGGAAAACTCGAACGGAATGCTAAAGTCCGCTCTCCCAAAGACTGCATGCAAGGAAGTGACTTCCATGTGCAATTGCCATGAGCATCAGTACGGCATCAGCTGTCTGATGAAACGGCACAGCATTTTATGCATTAGTGGCTCATGCAGGGTTAATGGGGTTTCATCAGAACACTCCAATAACTCCACTAACAGCCAATAATTCTTGTCTTTCCCAAGTACAATTCTGCTTCTTTAACAGTTACTGCTTGCAGAATGGACATTTCTACATGAGATAATTGATTTTAATATTGTTAGTGTCAGCTTAACAAGTAAATGCTGTGACTATATGTTGGAAAAGTCATTAAACAGGCAATGACCTCATGGCTTTTTTTTTTTTTTACATGCTTGCAATTTCTATACTATCATTTGAAATATCCCAGAGCCATGTCCTCAAGCTTTTAGACAAAACTCATTAGAAAGAGGTGAAATCCCTTTAAATAATGAAGGATTTTACTCTCTTTCTTTGTTTCTGTCACCAAAACAGATCTTTTATTCGTTTCCATAGTAACTAAAAGACTGTCTCAGTACCGTTGAATGAGGACCCTTCCCTGGCTGTAAATAGTAAGAGGGTGTGGGGGTTGGGAGCATGGTGGGATGGCGCCTCTCAGAGGCTGTACGGATACACGGCTGCTTTTAATCTGTCGAAGCCTCCTTTTCATGTATGCATGATTTTGCACAGCTATGTTCAAGCTTTGGATTTGCGAGTGAAGTTTGGGTCGGTCAGGTGGCAGCCACAGCTGTTGTCTTCATGCTTATGTGAGGCAGGAACACATGGGCTGCTACATTTAGCCACGCATGCAGTCTGGGCACAACCGAGCGCTGCTAACAACAGCTAATGAGCTGCCGTCTTAGGAAAGATACAGTTATCCTGCAGTGACCTGTTCTTATGTAGGCTAATGCGTGTTTTGATGTTATGTGCTCTTTGTGTAGCAGTTTTGGGCTTTCGGTGGGTGTTTACTGAACATAAAAAGATAAAAGATAGGAATCCAAAAATAAATAGGGCTGGATTTAGTGCACATGGGTTACCAAGAGGTTTTATTCTTGAAGATCATTGCATTGCCAATATTTTGAGCTGCATTAATCTGATTTGCCGATATTATTAAATATTATTAGATTTGATTATTAGATATTATTAGATGTTAGTATTGCAACCAACCCAATTTACTGTTGTTGTAGGTTTTACACACACATATATTTTGTTTTTGTGAACTGTGGGGACTTTCCGTAGACTTCTGTTTCTTTTATAATGACCAAACGATATTTTCTATTTCCTAACCCTAGACCCACGCCTTATTCTGCATAACCATATTTGAAATCTCTTAATCCTACATATAAACTATTTCCTCACTGACTATTAATAATATTTTTTGCAAATTAGGCAAAAATCCTACTTAATAGTTGTGAGAATCAGTTGCCAAAATAAAGTATGACATTATGTATTTTATAGAAAGACTTATGACTTCTAAGTCTCTTTTTATGCCATTTCAGGATGGTGGATGTCATGTATGATAAAGATTGTATCCCGGTACCTATTTACTTAGTCTACTACGGCATACTAAATGTGCTATTTGCAGGTGTAAAGGGGGCAAAAGCATTTTCTAAAACTTCCAATTATTCACAGACTGTTGCACACAAAAGAAAGAATGAATAAAACCCCAGACAGTCAGGCCTGAAAAATGTATATTTCCAAAAACCTGAACTTTCCTTCCATCTGAGTGTGAAATTGCAGGTTTCTAAAGGCAAATCTTTCAACAAAAGGCACAGTGTGTGTGTGTGTGTGTGCACGTGTGTATTTGCCTCTGCCCACTTGCACACAAACATGCACAACTCTGTGCATGTGTGTGTGTTGCACCTCACAGTCTTCTCGTGGTGAGTGTGAAGGGAAGGTGATGTGATCAAAGCTACAGGAGCAAGTTTGATATGCAGAAAACGGGGAGCCTCAGCTGCATTCTGACACCAGCTTTTCATGAGCTCACAGAAGCATTGTGAGGCAGATGAAGCAACAGACCTGTGGGTGCCAGAGCCCAGAGGCTTTAGCATGGGACTGATGTGCGAGGAATCTCAATTGAAGATCATTGTTACTGAGACCTGAGGGATGAAAGGAACACAGCCAGAGCAGAGAGATCACAGGTGGCGTGGACTGCGATTTTGAAAGGCCAGGTTACTCATTGGCATGGAGATAAAGGCAAATACGAGCTGAGTTATGCCAGGGTTTAGGTACACAGAGAAATTGTTTAGTTCTAACCTCACTGTCCGTCACAGCTGTGGCTTTCGGGAAGGGTGTTTTTAAAATAACATTTTATGTAATCAGATTTCTTTTTAGTGAGGACTGAATCATAAAGTGTGACCAAACTTAAGTATGAACAAAATTTATTTTACATTTATTTTTTGTTTTATTTTTTGCACATTTTAAATCAAACATGTATAGATGGTCTAACTAAATATATACAGTAGGCTACATATTAAAGTGTGAAGTGGAAGTGTGTTGGAAGTGTGTTAACTTCGTTAATAGCATTAAAAGTATTTTTTTTTTTCAAAGAGTAAATAGTAAGAGAACACTAGCTAATATGGTGCTTTCTTTCCGCTTTATTTTTCAGTTATTTCCTTTAAATGTTTGATTAGCTGCTGTAAATATCTAGAAGAATATCAAAGTGAAGTAAACTATATAACTATGTGCACTACTTGTGTGTTTACGATTATGGCAATACTATAATCACAAATACCAGTTAGCAATATCTAGTATCATAACAGACTGTTTTTTGTACGGCTAAGGACCAGATTTATTAACAGCTCTGCCAGTACGAATCCACTTTTGGTGTAAAAAACAACAAAAAAAAAACTACTGTAAAAGTACACATTAAAAATTAGCTATGAAAATGTGTGGATAGTCATTTTTGTGGCTGACCTTAATGCATAAGCATTTGTAGTACTCATTAGGGATTAATGGGAGGAGAATACTCACATCATCACACATGATTACAAAGGTTTGTGGTAGTCAATTTACTGGTATTTGCACCGTTATTTACCGCCTAAAAAAGCATGTCTTAACCCATTTTGCGCTTGACATGGCTGTGATTGTTGCTGCCTGGAGGAAGCACCGCAGAGAACAGTGAGTGTGTTGTAGGGGAGAGTTTTTTTTTCCCTTCTCATAGTAATTTATTTGCAATGCCAAATGGAGACATTATCCGAACTTATCATTTGCTTGTTTGCGATCTTATGCTAATTTGCACTGTTCTTGGTAGATTGGTCTTTATGGAAATAATCTGGCTGTGTCTGTGTTCTTTAATTTGTGCATTGTCAATAATATAGAACCTTCCACTCCCACCAGTTCTTTCTTGGAATTGTGCTAAGGCACGGTTGCTGTGATCCGAGTACGATTGTTCCCCTTTCCCCACTGGCCTTCACTCACATTGCACTTTAGCATTCGTGCCGGAGCACGCTTATGTTATTATGATGCTAAATTTTCTAGATCAGGTTTTCAAGGCCTGGTAATTAATGGCTACTTTAAATGGCACAATTATTATTAGTCGACCTGATATAAGATAATGAGATAATTTACATATAATTATAAATTAATTATAAAATTGCATACGCAACATTTATATACTTATAAAATCCTATTGCATACATTTTGTCTGAGAAGCAAATAACTGAGATGTTGGAACTGATAAGGGGGTTGGTAGCTTTTATGTTAATCGGCCAAGCAGGCACTGAGAATGACCACAGTTATCTGAAAATGCCCAATTATGGGCTGATTTCTTATAACAACTTCTAAAAGTGGAGTTCCCCAACACTGCTTATCACAGGTGGTCCATCAGTTACAAGGTCATACACTATGGGCCAGGTGTGACAGAAGCACTGACGTCGATTAATATCTCTGCAAATACTCTTCACTGACCTTCTTAGCCTCAAATCTTAACGCTTGGCACTGTCAATAATCCTCTTGGTGACCTTTGTGGTTGATTTTTGCTTGTTTTTTTCTTGTCATGCACAGTCAAACACCTAAGCATTTAGCCTCTACCCATTTTGGGCCTGATAAAGAGATAACACACGCCAATGCACCAACACGCAGATGATTTATAGTCTTCATTGACTGCTCCTCCTCAATACTCCCTCTTTGTGCTTAGACCTGAATTACGAATCAGTTTTACTAAAATATCTGTCAGAGGCTATAGCAATTCCAATAGCCTTTCCGTGCAATTTGCATGATGTGTTAATTGTAGTCCATTCTAGGAGCACTCCCACAAAGCAGGTTTGTGCAATCAATGTCAAGCCTAAGCAAATTAACCCTGCTTGTATAAAGGTATGTACATTTTCCAATATCTTGTTATTGACTTTCTTGCTCCAATAAATGTTTAGGAGTTAAGCGAACCGCTTGCTGCAGGATGCAATGATCTGATGTCATTAGCTTGTTCGAGTCCACACAATACCTACACCCACTGGGCCTGAATTGTGATTACTGTTGAGTTGTTGTTAAGAAGAGCTACTTCTTTCTTTGATGTGATTTATGTTTGATGTACAGTGATTTATTGTTAAAAACAGCAATGTTTCAAAGTGTGTCAGTCAAAACCGCTTTTCCTTTCTTTTTTAATTTCCTCTGGTAATTACTTCACTCATCTGTTATTCAAACTGTGCTTTCTTTTTAAATAAGGTCTGCCTTGCAATCATGATTTTTGCTCCCTACACACTCAGCAGGGAATTTTAGTTGAAGCTCATTTTGCTAGGCATAATTCATTCATTTGTGATGCCCTACAACGTCATCACACATGCAGTGTTCGGCAAGCTACTTAGAAAATGTAGTGAGCTAAGCTATCAGTTACTCTACATAGAATTAAGCTTAACTGCACTAAAGCTACTACCCTGAGAAATGTAGCAAGCTCATCTACAACAACATGGTAAAAGTAGTTCAATACATCTAAGCTATTTTTTAACTGAACCAATTTTAAATCAACGCTACCTTAGTGATAAAAAAATGTCATTCAAACAGATAGGTACGCGTAATTGTGCAATTATTTATTTAACAATTGTCCCAAACCAATTTGGCAACAAAAACAAACATAATAACAAATTACAAAAGGTGTCGAGTATGTGTATGTATTATTATCTGCATGCATGCATATGTGTAAATCAGTGCAGCTTAAACCACAGGAAAAACCATATTAGTAGAATTATAAACTACTCCAAACAGTACCGTCATGGCAAAAAAACAGACAGCATTGTCTTCTCAGTCAGCATCTGGCCGGCGCAAAAGGTGGCGCTAACACCAAAAAGCTCATTGCCAACCGCAGTTAGAAGTCACTGACATTAATCCGTGTACAGTATGGTGGTGGCCTCATATACTGATCTAGGATCAGTGATCCATAACATTTGTATTTCCGATTTGTGCGTAAGCATCATAAATGCTTGGGAAAATGTAACGTTAGCTTGTGTGGACGCTAGCTTCGCTACTAAAAAGCTATTTGATTCAGAAAACAGCGACGCTACCAACACGCTACTGAGAAATGTAGTTAAACTAGTAGCGTCACTACTTGTAGCGCTACGCTACTGCCCATCACTGCACTCATGTCACATGCACACTATTTAGTTTTAAATAGAATTGTATGATCATTTAAATAATGTAAATGCCAATACTTTCATACAGTATCCCTAATATATCATTGTGTTTATATAAATGTATATATTATTATGTATTTTAATTCATAAAACTGTCATTCTTCAAAAATATCCTTCTTTTTTCTCTTTTTTTTATACTATACTTTTATATTATTATACTAGTATACAATTATTGAATCCCACTGTTCACTTCTTGTGAAATGATAGACGTATGCACACTTAATCTTTATTATTTTATGATTTAAAATTAAATTATATTAGCCAAATATTGACTTTGGAAGTGCTTTGTAAGGGGATTAGAACGTACCTTAAGCACACAAAATGCGGACATGAAACAGAGTCTGTGACAGCCATGTGACAAATTGACTCCTAAAAGCACAACGGCAAAGTACATTTTTTAGATCTGACCCATCATAATGAAAAAAAATGCCTTTGCTGTAGTTTCCTGTTCTCTTCCTCTTTTGAAATTTGGAGAGCTCCCTTAGCCTCACTGGTCATCATGTATCCAATACAGTACTAAAATGACTTCATTACCTTGTGTCATATGGACTGAACAAGAGAAAGTATGGAACTTTAGGGTTGTTTCTCTCTTTTCAGCACCATGTGGTGGGCAGTACACTGGATCAGAAGGAGTGGTATTATCCCCGAATTACCCTCTCAACTACACAACAGGCCAGACCTGCTCATACTACATCACAGTGTCTGGAGAATTTGGTAAGTAAATAAAGTTACTTACAAAGGTCACAGTTCAGTTTATAGAGTTATTAGAGTAGGATTTACTTTTAAGAGCTAAAAAAATGACAGTGTCAAGAAGATAAAAAGCTTTTCACTATTTTTTGAATGTTAAACATTTCAAAATACTATAAAAATAATTGTAATTTTAATACTCATAATGCATGCATACTTATAATGTGTGAAATATGAGTAAAAATATCTGAACATAAGGCAATAAAACTGACAGACTATCATGTAACCTTTTTATTATAGTTTTTGTATTATTATTATTTTTAACTCAATGCCTGTATTGTAAATGTATTAACAGTTTAATTAACAGATAAACAAAGGTAAGAATATACAGACACATTTTCTATCCTCATTTTTTTCTCAAAAAAATAACGTTAGGATTAGATTAAGGTTACATTGTCATCTCACATATAGTCCTGGGATGTTAATTGGTAGGTTGTAGAGCCAATATAAAGTCTATTGCCTTGAACAATCCACTTTTGGAGAATCCTCAGACCGTAGATATAAACTGTTGTAAATCTCTTCCTGCAACACGCAGGAGTCTGAATCAATAATTAATTGCTTTGAATTAATAATAAAGCAAAAAGCATGAACTCAAAGGAAATTCACAAAGTTCTCATATTTACATTGAATGTCTCCCTGCATTAATGTGATGAAGTATATTTATGTTTTCAAAACAGATGTAATTAGCTAACACCAGGGGGGTATTTCAGAAAGCTTGGATAACTTACCATTTGCTAAAACATAACCTCTGGGTTGACTAACCCCAAACCCGCATACCTTGAGTATGTCGGTTCCAATACACCTGAGAAGAGTAAGTTTAATCAACCTCCTACTGGTTACCCAGAGTTAATGCGTGTGCATAAAGACATTTTTAATGGATTATCGTTTTCACGAGTCAAAATGGAAAATGACAGTGAAAAAAAGGGAGTGGCATATTTCACAGGGGCGGAGCTGGATGTTTTAATGCACGTGTATGAAGAATTGAAGCCAATAATAATGAATAAAAAGCGAAAAAAAAATGCCCTGACGCAAAAAAACTGACGCATCTTTTTTTTCTCTGTGCCCAGCACAAATCCGGGGTTTGTGCCATTTACAATATGTGGTCTCAAGAGATGTGTTAAATAAATTAATGAATCTTTAGAAAACCGATAAAGCTCTTTCAAATAGCCATTAGAAAATTTAAATATATCAATACGCGGTCTTATAACTCTCTCCCGTCTAAAAACTTTGTATAATTTGTGCCTCCACATCCACAGGATCGTCATCAAAAGGGCACGCCATGCTCAGTAACCTTCTGAAACAAAGTAACCCTGGAACATAACCTGCTACAGAGCAGGTTATCTTCAGAGATTAAGTTCCTATGGTTACATGCATACCCAAAAAGTTACCTTTATTTTTGGAACCGAAAGTTGAGGTTATCCACTAGCTTACCCTTAAACTTACCCGGGTATGTCACATAACCTGCTTTCTGGAACACCCCCCTGAAGTCTTGGTTGATGCAGTAGCTAAGCTAATTGATTAGTTAGCATCAGTGATGCGCAGGTCACCCGCGGTTACGAGTCATCCCAAAATATTTTTAATGATATTTGGGTCGCGGTCGGTCGGGTCGTTTAAAATAAAGATGTCAATTAAACCTTTGTCATTTATATAGTACTAGACACAGTTTTCTATGAGATACATAGGCCTACACTTTATTGGTTAAATTACTGGTGCGAAGATGACGCACAAGCTTAGTCTGCATGTAGAGATGGAGGCGGCAAGAGGAGTGGAAGCTCCGCAAATACACAACTAGAAAGAGCAAAGTGTGGGAGACATTTGCCGAAATTATGAAAGATGATGACCAGTGCTGGCTTCGTCATGTGTAGTCTACCTTTTGAATGTTGTGCGTTATTAACTGTTTAATAAATGTTGACGCGGGACAAAATTCCCGATTTCCCGGGAGAGTTAGTTGACAACGTCGGTCGGGTTCGGGTTGTTTACACATTGACCCACGCATCACTGGTTAGCATCTAAACTCAACTCAGTCAGCTATATTAGTAGTCTTACTTAACAAGGTATTTACTTGGTTATTCAAAAAACAAGATAACATTAACAAATGCTATCTAAAATTCTGATGACAGGAAAAAACATGAACATTATCTATAAATTGGAATAGCATGCACCGCAACTTCAGAATGTTAAATAAGCCTGAAGTTAGTTATTTCTTAATAATTAATTATTACACCACTTACCATAGTCTTATCTCCATACTGAAATATCCTAAATATGTGTAAAGAAAGAATAATAAACTATGAAAAATAAATAATACTAATACTAAGAAAAATAAAAGAAACTATGAAATATGCATGCTTTGTTTTGTGGTTACACTTATAAGTTGCTTATTAGCATGCATATTACTAGAATATTATTTATTTATTAGTGCTAATTAAGCACATAATAATGCCTTATTCTACATGATCTTAACCAGTACTTAAAAAAAAAAAAAACTACCTTACTAAATAATAATAAACAGCAAATAAAAAAAATATTGAGGGAAAAGTCATAGTTAATAGTAAACAATTCATACCATTCTATTATATTCAAAAATAATATTTAATATAATGTTTATATTTTTTGGCCGTACTTCGTATCCACAAGTGCACAAAACCAGAGTTTACTAAATCCATTGCAAATCCTTGCAGTTCATGAAATAGGAGTGTAAGTAAAGCTTTAACATTTGAAGTTTGTTTAAGTGTTTGTAAGGCAAAAGAGAAATCTAGCCAAACTGTTATTTACAGAATCACTATCAGCGACCCTTCAATTTTTCTGTACTGTTTGAGTATGAAGCGAGGGCCGACATCTCATTACAGAGCAGATAACAGAGTCATCACAGTGGCCCGTGTGACCCCTTTCCACCCCTCTCTGCTTAGCTGGCTCTCATGCCAGCACCTGACATGCACAGCATGCCTCTGTGATTTCCCTGGTCTCTCATGCCCTACTGTGTGAACCATGTGTCCTTTCTGGCAAGCCAATTCGTTTATTAACAGCTTCATCACTGGTCTCAGGTCAGAGGGAATGGACACCAGATGGGACCAAATATACACATAATGAATACGTTACAGACAGAACTTCGTGATTTTAAGTATTAAGAGTACAATGATGTCATCATTTGATTTTTAATCACAAGCAAAGAAACAACTCACAATTTGAAACTTAATTCCCACATAGGTCATTTTTTTAGAACAGAGCTGCTGCAGAAAAAAAATGTGTTCTGCAGTTTGGGTTTACAGTATGCATGTTTTATTTGCAATTTCACAGCACGATTTCAGTAATCAAAGCCTTCTATTATAATGAATGGAATATTGCCATTTTTATGTAACTGTACATACTTCTGTGCAGACTGCATGATATGGACACTTATAAAACCATTGTCCTGAATCTTGTGTGTCGATGGGAAATTTACGTCTTAATTCATTGTACTTCTTTTTCTAGCGTCTCTTCTCAGCAGTGGTGATAGTAACACGCTCTGCACGTTTCATTTTGTTTCCTCAGTGGTGTTTGGGCAATTTGCCTATTTCCAGACAGCCATGAACGACTCCGTTGAGCTATTTGATGGGCCCAATCAGAATTCTAGGCTGCTAAGCTCCCTGGCTGGGTCTCATTCCGGTAAGTAATAGCTTTACATTCACCCCAGTTTTGTTGCTTTGAGTTTGCTTTGAAACGCACAGAACACTTTTGAAAGATCCAAACAGGCATATATGGCTTTTTAAATCTGCGAAAGACAATTGTGCAGACAATTGAGCAGTGAACGAGGTCTGAAGTGAGGTTTAATGGCTCCTTTCAGAGGGGGAAATTCAGAAGGAGTGTCATTTTGGGAAAGTATTTGCTAATAGTTTTGTAGTTGTTTTTTTATTGTTTGACATTTTATTATTTACACAGACCATGAGAATGCCCTTATTCAGCCTCAGGCAAATGAAGTCTTCTTTTGCAAATAATATGTTCAAAAAAGAAAATACATATTTGGACATGTACATCACCCTGAAAGAATAAAATTAGTTTAATGTCTCATTGGGCTTTGGGATCATGTACAGTATATGCTAGTTTGCAGTCTTGGTCCTACTTTATATTACAGTAGGTGGCCTTAACTACTATGCATTTACATTTCAGTTAATAATTTGGTATAATTCACTTATTGTGTACATGTATTGTGTTTATATAGTAAAATACCTATATGTAATTACATATTTTATCATTTCTGTACTTACATTTGTACATTGTTGACCCATTCTTAAACATAAACATACCACCTGATCCCACCTCAGTAGCAGCAAAAGTCTTTTTACAATACATTGTGACCACAATAAGTACACTGTACTTAACTTAACTGATGTACATAGTAGTTAAGGCTACCTAATATAAAGTGTGACCGCAGTCTTTTTTTCTAAACCTAGATTCTTTTCATGTTTTATGAAATAAATTACATTATACTCACTGAAATGTCAAAATGCCATTGCATTACACAATACAATACAAATGCAAATGGCATAGGGCAATGACTTTTAATAAGTTGGTGTTTTTGGTGTTCATAGAGATGCTGTATTAAAGTAACTTTGTGTAAAGAAGCTATCTTCCTTTAAATTGAATGCTGCTTGGTTTGATTTTTTCCCCTTCTTTTACTTATTCATTGGCATTCATTTGTTTCAAATGTGCAATATTTGTTGGATAAATCTTACTGTAAATATTTGATCTATGTTGTCATTTCCATCCTTAGGTTCCAGACTTAATTCCTTCTAAAAAGAAAATGTTATCCTTGCAGCTTTCTGCTGAATTATTGTCTGTATTATTGAATGAAAGGTAATAAAATGGCAAGAAAACAAAAATCACTGCTAATTCCACAGTCTTCGCAGGATTGATGGTGGCCATTGGATACAAACTGTTTATATGGCATTTTTATACTGTATATCTTCATGGTCTGCTGTGCAACACTATATTCCCATGGGAAGCGTTGTAAATTCATATAATTTCTATCTCAGCTTTGTGAGCAGTGGGCCAGAAATCCTGACAGGCCACTCAATTCATAGTTAGAGTGTTTAACCCTCCAGGCTCAACTGTAGTGTTTCAGTCACCATCTATGTCAGCACTCTGTTTCTTCCTTTGGATACAACTTTGTAAAAGTACACTTTGATTTCAGATCTGAATGCTCAAAGTTTAGCTCAAGAGTAAGTCATCCTTTTGCTTGGGGATTTTTTTTTTTTAATTACCCACTGCATCTCTGAACACTCCACAGACAGCTTGAGTATTTCTTTGGGTATCCATCAGTTTTAGACCTATTGCTGCTGACCTGCTCTCTCCACCCTTGCCCCGTAGGCTGATCCGAGTTATTAAGCCATCCGTCATGTATGCTACCTTAAGACTACAGTTGGTTGTGTTGCATTTGCCTCCACAAGCAACTCTCCGAGACTTCAACATCTGCCATATTGTGTGTTTGCAGGAGAAACATTGCCCTTGGCCACCTCAAACCAAATCATGCTGAGATTCAGCGCAAAAAGTGGCCCGTCCGCCAAAGGTTTCCATTTTGTTTTCCAAGGTAAGCGAGCACTCAACTTTCAGTCAATAACGGGTCATTGTGCAGAGCCGAGGCTTTGTTTTTAATCTTTAAATCCGAAACATTCGGTTAGCCTTTGGTGCGTTTGCGTTGTGTATATATTGGCACAGAGTATAGGGTGAAATCACGCCTCTGAAGTGCAGGGGCGGCCTGCTGATCAGTATGCCTGAGCCCGCTTACTGTGGGAAATAGCCTTTATATTTCACACAGAGAAGTTAACAGCCACAATCACAATGTCATAACCAATACACAATAGAGTCAAATGAGGAAGGGGCTTGGATTTGATATAATTTGTAATGCATTTAGCTCTGAGTAGAGCAGAATGGGAGAAGGATTTCTGCACTATTCTCATAGAGTATTTTCAGAGTTGCTTAGCATTTTTTTATTCCTTTTTTTTTGCCACTTTAGTTTGATTTTTAGAGCTATTTAATATTTCAGTGCTATAGATAGTTGTTAAGTTTAGGTGTGGGGTAGTATTAAGAATTATAAAATAAGGTCATGCAGAATAAAGCAGTAATATGAATAAGTCTTTATTATATAAGAATTTATTTTAAATCTTGCTATTAGCAAATAATTGACATGAATGGTAACACTTTTGAATAGTGAGCACTTATTCAATATTAACTACAATACAACTTTTCCTTCAATAAACTCCTTATTTCCTGCTCATTAATATTTAGTAAGGTAGTTGTCAAGTTTAGGTATCGGGTAGAATTAGGAATGTAGAAATAAGTTGCATTAATATGTTAATTGCTACTATTAAATGGCAACATTGTAGTAATGTACAGGGTGGGCCATTTATATGGATACACCTTAATAAATAAATAATAAAATGGCCACCATGGTCACCACCCATCTTGAAAAGTGTATACTCACATATACTAATGTGCCACAAACAGGAAGTTAATATCACCAACCTAATAAACAACTAGAAACCCTTCATGTGTTACCAAATGAACTAGCAATAAAATGTATCTAAAGCTCTTCTACAGTTCCTATTACACTATTAAAATAAAAAAGTACACTATTAAGAAAAGTTTCCATTAATATTAGTTAATGGACATGAGATAGTATGAAACAACAATGAACAGATGTGTTTTAGTAACTAACATTAACAAAGATAAATGAATACAGTTACAAAGGTATAAGCCATTGTTATTTACTAATGTCAATTGGGTTTATTATGTTTGGGGTTTACAGTAAATTATTTTTAGGTGAACTGTTCTTTTAAATGACCTCTGATGTGCCAAACTCCCCAGACAGTAGCAGTGTGGGTCAGGACATGCAAGACATTTTCTCTCATTTTAAAAGATCGCAATTTACTGTATGAAATACAACAGGAATCTTTCATGGCCACATCAGCGTATGCACACAAACACACACACACAAAGCGGAAACCATGGCAAGCCTGCTATGTCTCTTTATGTCTCTCCTCGCCGTTTTATTGTATATAGCAATGGGCGCAGAGAGAACAGCGGGTGTGTGAGAAATGTTCTCTGACAGTTAGGACAGTTCATTTGGCTTATGGAGGCATCCAGATGATGGTGGATGGTCCCACCAGCCTCTTCCTATATATTCACAGCCGTCAGATGAAAGTTAAGGCACAAACAGGGAAAAAAAAGAACCAAGTTGCTACAATGTTCACAAGCAAAAACAGCAAAACCAGCAAAGTTCTCTGTGCTAGGGTCATGAAGATGCTCATACAAATGTGCTAGATAAATATATATATGTGGGTTTTCGATAAAAAGAGTGCTAAAGTAGTTACAGTGTACACCACTGCACAAGTAACTATACAGTGGGTTACAAATTTGGAAATTTGGTGCCAGACAACACTGTTGCTTTTGATTTACAAAAACTGAAAAGTGCCATTATTGGCGTTAACGTGAGACTCTTATCGCGCGCTAAAAAACATTTCGCCGTTAATCTATTCACAAAGTTGGGTTGGAGTCTGAGTCTATACTATGCAAGCTATGGTGACTTTCACCTTTAGCGCGGATGTATAGCCGAATGTGTAGCCCTATTCGGACAGGACTAGTTTTCTAAACTACTGTACAGGCGAGCTTCGATTCTTATTACCTGTCGTCCGTGATTTTCACATACAGTTTGGAATGCATTGGTATTAGATGCACGAAACCTGCGCGCTGACAGACTTGTGAGTCACGTGCGAGTTGTGTTTGTTTGTCCGGCTGCGGCTAAAGGCACTTGAATTTTCTAATGCTTTTATACAAAACTGATGAACACACCATCAATTATGTTTTCAGAGCAGAGCAAAACATCTGATATATCGAAAGAGATCTGTGCATTAGTCTGAATGCAGCCTGTTAAAGCTGCCACTGTCAATGGTCTCAAATGCAGAGGAAAAATACAAATTTTTGTGTTTTAAAATACTATTTCTGTAAACTTTTGTATACTCAAAGAGCACTTTTTAAAATAAGTAATAGTTTTAAAAGAGTAGCCTGTTTATATAATGAAAAAATTAATTTTATTTAAAATGTAGCCATGTGCAGTAATACTAAATGAGAATGTGATATTCTCCTGGTTTCACAGACAAGGGTTAATCTAGTCACAGACTAAAATGCATGTTTGAACTGCTTCCACTGAAAATATCTTGCTCTGACATATCTTAAAATTTTGTAAAAGATGCATTAATATCTTAATTTAACTAAGGCCTAGTACTGGTTTAAGCTAAACCACTAGATTAATTTCAAAATGAATCTAGATTAATCTAGATAAAAAAAATAAAAAAAACTATACCCACACCTAGTTTTTACGTTATTAAAAGTAGAAACTGAGAAAAGTAGAAATGGACATTATTTTAGCAACATGGTAATGAAAAATTGCATTTGATTATCCGAGTCGAGACTTCTGTTACTTGTTTTAGGAGCATGAATTATTGTTAGTAATAAGTAGTATTTTTATTATTATTATTATTATTGTATCTTTTGGTCACACTTTAGTTTGTGGTCCATTTATCATTACCCAACTATTAATTATGAATTTTGCCTCAGTTAACTCCTAATTTAGTTAGTAGTATAGTTGTTACATTTATGTGTGGAGTAGATTAAGAGATCTTAAATATAGTCATGCAGAATAAGGCTTTAATATGTGCTTTACAAGTACTATTAAACAGCCAATATGCAAGTGATATGCATACTAATAAGCTACTAGTTAACAGTGAGAATCGTTACCTCTCTTGGTAACACTTTATTTTAAGGTGTTTTAACTAGTTACTTTTTAGCATACATATTGTTTGAGTATTAGACATTTACTAATAGTAATTATGCACATATGAATGCCTTATTCTACATAACCTTTAATCTAAATCCTTAATCCTACCCAGTATTCGAACTTAAAAACTACCTTACTATTAATAAGCAGCAAATTAGGAATTTATTGAGGGAAAAGTCATAGTTAATACTGAATACATCTGCCCTATTCTAAAGTGTGACCGTAGTAATTTTATGTAGTAAGTAAGTAGTAAGTGTGGCCGAGCATAAACTGAGCGATTTTCCTCTGATTTTAAGCCAAACTGTGACTCGTGCGACTATTTTTTTTGAGGTAGGCTAAATTTAAGATTTGTCATGCATCAATAGTCTTGCAGTGTTTGTGCAGTGTACAGAGGGAAACAAGAAGTGATTACCCTCTCTCAATTCATTTCTGAGATATTTCAGCAAGAGATGAAACAAAAAGAGAGAGATCTTTAGATAAAATATTGTTATTATCACAGGAAATGTGAATCACTGTCCATTATTTTGCAGTCAGTAATAAAGACAAAATTGTTGCAAAATTAAAAATACTTTAAACCATGAAGCCAGTGCATCCACAAACAATTTGCAAACTGCATGAGCCTAATGCCAGAGACGTCAGACAGTAAATTCTTTAAACTACAAAGTGAAATAAAACTGACCAAGCTTTCGGCATCTGTCACTGCATTAACAGCTCAGATGAGATGAAAGACATATGTTTTATGTACATTTACTGTATGTACACATTTTAATAACATGCTTATTCTGACTTGTACATATAACAAAATGTAAAAGAATAAGGGAGCATATACAGATTTTCGGTGTTTTAAATGAGTAAAAATCTTACTTACAAATAGGCAAAACCCAGGATTTTGGCAAATTTTACACATTTAAAATTACAACTAATTAGCATTTGATTTGAAAGCAATTATTTATTTATAAATAATACATTTATATTTCATAAATATGTTTTTTCTTTTTTTTTTTTTATAAATATGCCTGACAAAACTGTTATACTGAATGACATTTTAGTGGGTGACAAACAAAAAACTGAATTGCAATTCAGTTAAACAGAAAACGTTTTAACTTAAACTTAAAAAAACAAAACAATTCAAAGCAGTATTACACTTACTGTCTTTGTGCTTAAATCCTTTTTTTATCTTTGACCCACATATGTGTTGGAGACTTCATACCAAATAATTTTAAATGTAAGAACACAGACATACGCTACTTAAAATAAAGTGGATCAGGATTGTCCTTAAGTGTATTTCATGTGTATCTATTCCTTACACCTTATCCAGACGCACCTTGGTTTGATTTAACCCACCAGTACACAGCTTAAATAAATGCAATATCTTTCTTTATTACTTTTATTAAATAGACATAAGCTACATAAAATAATGTGCATCAAGATTATACTTAATTGTACAAGTAGCTGTGTTACAGACTTGGACTGTTACTCATATGGGTAAAAGTAGCTGCCTTTTAAATCAAATTAATTACAAACTGTAATTACAGCTTCATAAATTAGTGACACAGTATGTATAATTTAGATAAAGTAAGTACAACAGCTACTACTAAGTACTTAATTAGGTAGTTATGCTGTATTACGACACTTAAAATAAAGTGTTACCAACCAATGTTAACAAATGGAACCTTGTAAAATATTAGCATTATTTTTGCGGATAGCATGTTAGAAGTTTTTTGGGGGATTTTTTGCAGAAGAGAAATTTCAAAAGAACAGCTTTTGTTTGATTTGTTTTATAACAATGTAAAGGCAGCTCACTGGGTTTTTGAAACAGAGCCGGTGTGTTTCCAAGCCTCCATCTGCCCCATTTTGATTAGAGATCTGTTTCCTGTCCACTAGCTGTTCCACGCACCAGTGATACACAGTGCAGCTCCATCCCAGAGCCCAGATACGGCAGGCGGATCGGCTCAGAATTCTCAGCTGGCTCCATTGTTCGTTTCGAGTGCAACCCTGGATACCTTCTCCAGGGATCCAAAGCCATCAAGTGTCACGCGGTCCCTAACGCTCTGGCACAGTGGAATGACACCATCCCGAATTGTATAGGTAAGCTAGCGTGGATTTATACAAGAAAAATGCACACTATTTATTCAGGACTAAACAACTCAGTGTGACTGAGCATTAGACATAGAGCAACACAGACAGTACAAATTCCATTTGACTTTTATGCGCTTGCTAGCAAGTATCATCATTCAAATGCTGATTTATAGCCCTACATTTCTCAAGTTTTTAGAGAATGTAAATGTGTGAGTTTTGCTTGGTCTCTACTAACCTTGCGGTAACTAATAAGGGTTAAGAATCCTGCTGGAGGACAAAATGGTGATGGCCTCTATGAGGATTTAAAATGTCAGGCCTCTAGTTAATATTTCCTTCTATACTGCCATCCTCAAGGGGCTGAGAAGCTGAATCCAAAGGCCTCTGGGCCACAGCCTTCAGTTCAAAGCCGTAACCTCCAGGCTTTAAAACTGAGCATTTAGCTGTCGCCATATTCTATAGTGCTGTCACGATTTTATCATTCCCAAGGCATGTCCTCATTTCACTCTGCTTTCAAATCTACGTTCCTTGTTTTTCATAGGAACTACAAACTGAAAGGTGGATATCTATTACATTTTAATAGAAATGAATATATTTAGCTTTTTTAATTGTACCTTAAAAGTTGTTTTTTATTCATCTCTTTCAACCATGAATTAAAGACAACATGAAACACCATTTGGAACCAATTTTCTCTAAACACGGAGGTCAGTCCTTAATACCAGAATGGAGCTGAAGCCAAAAATGTAATGTAGTAATTGCTCTGGTGCTGTGTTTTCTTCATGTTTTAAAGCAACTTCCACACAAATGAGATGCTGGAAAAACATCTACTTTAATTAAATGGAATAATTGCCATTAAAAAAAAAAAGATTAACTGACAAGATATGCTATACAACATACCAGGCCACATAAAATAGTTTTTTGCTTCTGTAGTTTGTTTCACTCAAAGAAGAGTGATTGAAAACAGAAATGAATGTCGTCCGAAAAGGAATCACTCCAGAAATGTGCATTAAAAGGTCAATTTTGATTTCACAGAGCTTCAGCAAATCCCATTTTGTGGTTCCTTACATTTTTAAGTATTCTGAAGTGAAATGCCTTGAACACAACCTCTCATACTGTATTTCTCCTTCTTCAAAGTGTGAGGCTCAGAAATCAGGTTGGTATTGTATGTGTGTGTGTTCAGGCATTTGTGGTTTATGAGGACACAAATGTGTATAATGGCATGGGTAATGCAATGTAAACATGAGGACACTTCCTGTGTCCCAATGGGGAAAAAAAGTAGTGAAAAACATGCTAAACAGTGTTTTATGAAATTCAAAAAGGGCACACAGTTTACTGTGAGGGGTACGTTTAGGTGTAGGGTCAGTGTAGGGCAATACCACATACAGTTTGTACAGTATAAAAACCATTACACCTATGGAGAGTCCCCGTTAACCACAAATGCAAGTGTGTATTCATGTACTGGTATTACCTACATTATGGGGACCAATGAATAACATTTCATTTCATACAAAATTACTTACAGTTATATATATATATATTAGGGTTGGGCGGTATCCAAATTGTGATACCGTCAAACCTCCTCCCTATTTTACCTCGGTATACGGTATTACTGTGAATAATAAAAAACATGATGACGTACGACTCAGACAGTGTCATTAAACTGTTGGCTTGTGCCTAAACCTTTCAGAAACGGAATACCAAACACTAATACTGAAACAATAACATAATAGCATGCACATCAATATTAACAACTTTTATCAGCAACAAATAAAATTTTATTAAAAAAGTGCAAATACAACAGTCAAACAGAATTGAATCAACATAAACATCCAGAACAGTTTTCACGCTGAGACGCGCAAATTTCGCATCTGTATTTACCGTCTCCCGAATACAATTCATAGTTTACAGCGGGGAGAGCCGTTCCCGATTCCAGTCCCTGAATTATCGCTGGGAGAGCCGTTCCAGAATCCAGTTCATAGTTTACGGCAAGGAGAGCCATTCCCGATTCCAGCCCCTAGATTATGGCCAGTAGTGCCGATCCCGATTCCTATCCCTAGTTTACAGCCGGAAGTGCCGATCCCAATTCCAGACCCCAGATCACGGCCGGGAGTGCCGATTCCAATTCCAGCCTCAGAGTCTGTGCTGCGAGAGCACCCTCCAGAGTCTGCGTTGCAAGAGCCACAGCCCAAAGAAGAGGGAAGCCTCCCCAGTAATATTTTTTGGGGGGGATATAGGGTCCCGCAGCAGTCGAGGGCTGCCCCTGAGTCACCACAGCCAAAGGCAGCCCCATCCACCGTGGCCTCCCGAATGTCCTGATCCGCCATGGCCCGCCAAGGCTTCTGATCCACCCTGGAGGCAACCAGTGACTCTGCCCCGTACGGCCTCCAGAGTGCACTTCCTCCCTCACCTTATGGGTGTTTCTAGGTGCGAGGACGCACCTTCCGGGAGGGGGAGATGATGTCACGCCCATGTCTGTGTTTGGTGTCACTAGTTTAGTTTTGGTTTAATTTCATTACTTCCTGTGTTTCCTATTTTGGTCATGTTCATGTTCTTGTTTAAGTTGTTTAGTTAACCCTTGCCACATGTGTCCCTCACCTGTCCTGAATTATCCCCAGTGTTTATAAGCCCATTGTATTCCGTCCTGTGTGTCGTTCGTCAATGTTATTTTGGAGCGTGTGTAATCTATGTCTTGTGATCAGTTTAAAGTAAAGTTTATGTCTACTCCCCACGAGTGCCTCTTCGCCTGCCTTGCTACACACACACCCTGACACCAATGCACCGAGTGGGGCATGGGACAAGATTTGATGTGTGAATGCGAGTGCGTTCGGTAAGGTCCTCGTGTTAGTGCGGGTTGTGGGAGAATATAATTATTTGTGTGACTCCCGCAAAATGAAATGTTCTTAATATTAATTTAATAAAAGCAAATGTTCTGTTATTTATCTACTGCACAAAAGCAACAAGAACAACTAAAATAAAGTAAAAACAATTTACAGGTGAAAATTCGGAAGCTAGTTCTTATGTGGTTCATGAGCATAGACCTACAGGGCACAATGTCTGAAGAGCATGACATAGATGGAAGCTAAGTTGTACTTGTTTTTTCTACATTGCTGAAGAAAAAAAAAAGGCTAACACATGTTCAGAAGCAGTATTAGGCCAAATGCTTTTCTGTTAGACCACTATTATTTTGTTTCATTGCAAAATTATAAGCCTAATTTTAACTGTATTTCTATGTCGTGAAAAGCTCCTCGTTCTGTCCCGCGCAGGTCTCTAGTGCGCAACTCGCCATCTTTCCCCACCTCTCTCTTTCCCCTCTACTCTGTCACGTGATGCATACACATTTTTAGGCATTAAATAAATTATATTTAATATTTAATCCTTGTCTCCTATTTAAGTGCATTGCTTTTTTATGACGGTTTAATGGTAATAAAACTGATACATTGCTATTTTTAGATCCCGAGGTACACCATATTACCGTATTACCGCCCGAGCCTAATATATATATATATATATATATGTATATACACACACACACACACAGCCAAAATTTTATTATTTTAGTCGTTACACCGATAACGAATATGGACTTAAAGTGGGTATTCTCATCTCATTTCGAGGAAAAGTTAAGAAATTACAGATCTTTAATATGTACCTTCCCTCTTTACTATACGTTTACTCAAAAGCCATTTCCTGGACATTTATGGGTTGCTCATTTGTCATTCATACATCAGGTCTGGAGTTGATTCTAAGTGTGCATTTAGAAGCTGTTGCTCTGAAACCACATAATGCAGTCAAAGAATCTCTCCATACAAGTGAAACAGACTGTTTTTAGGCTTCAAAAACAAAACAAATTTATCAGAGAGATAACTGGAACATTAGGAGTACCCAAATCACTGTTTGGTACATTCTGAGAATAAAATGAATGCACTGCGGAGCTCAACAACATAAAAAAGCCTGGACTGCCACAGAGGACAACAGTGGTGGATGATCAGAGAGGATCCTCTCCATGGTAAAGAAAAACTCTTTCACTACATCCATCCAAGAGATGAACACTCTCCAGGAGACAGATGTGTCTGTCAAAGTCTACAATCAAGTGCAGACTTCAGTAGAACAAATAATGTATAGGGACTTCACCACGAGCCAAAGGCCAGATGACCCAAAACATAAAGCAAAAGCAACACAAGGGTCTTTGAAAGTAAAACTGGGATTTATTCTGTAATGTCCAAGTCTATATCCTCATCTCAATTCAATTGAGATGCATTTCACTGATTGAACACAACCAAAAAAACCACAAACAAACAACAGATGAAGTCAGCTGCAGTGAAGGCCTGGTAAAGCATTACCTTTATTGCCTTCATTTGTCCAGTTACATCGAGCCCCTGAAAACAAATGTTAAAATGTTTATATACTAATAAAATAGGATACCTATGTGTGTATATGTGTATGTACTGTAATAACGTGCACATATGGATTGTTCAAAGTAAGGACAGAAACATTTTAAAAAACTGTCAACTTTCGTTGTTAATTATGTATACAGTATAAGGCTTTACAAAGCCAGTGACATTATATTGTTATATAAAGTGTTCCCAGAAAGACATTTCTTATGCAGGAAATGTATGTTTTAGCATGGGGATGATGGCTTTGCTTCATGTTACTTCAGGCATAATCGCATCTTGTGTCAAAAGACTGCTGCCTTTCTCACAAGACTCAGTTCAGGCACTTGTGTTGTTCCATCCTCAGCATGAGCTCATTTTGCCTCTGTTTTCCTCCACAGTCCCATGCAGCGGGAATCTGACAGAACGGAGAGGTACCATCCTCTCCCCCGGGTTCCCGGAGCCTTATGGGAACAGCCTGAACTGTGTGTGGAAAATCATTGTTACAGAAGGAGCTGGTATCCAGGCAAGTACAAAAGAGACACGTGTGAACTCATCAAATGCAGTAAAGCTGCACCTGCTGAAGTGAAAAGATGGAAAAGATTCCTTTGCATGCAGCATGGGAGTGAATTACACAGGTTAAATTTAGCATTGTTTAATGTGTTTTATGTTGTTCAAAGTGCTGTTTTATGTAAAAGATCCAAAATAAATGCCAAATGTGGAGCATGCCCGTAGATGAAAGTTAACATAAATCAGAAAAATTTTGATCATGGCATTGTATGCATTGTTCCCCAGGCTCATTGGTAATATGTGCCTCTACCTACATTTCTGCAAAAAACAAACGAACGTAGTTTTACATACTGTACAAATCACTGCAGTTTCCATCTGAAATGGCTTCTAACACTAAAAGCAGTGAAACTTTGACAACGTTTATTCCTTTTCACGCAAAGTACGTATGATTTACAGGATCAGAGTTTAGTAAACATTTAGAAAGTTAAAACTAACAAATTGTACCGTGAACCCCACATTGCTGTACCAAACAGGTGTAGATCGAAACAGTATGATGTCACAATGCCAGATGCTCAACAACAGACCCAATCCAAAACCTTCAATTAATATGCTTTTTATTGTCATAGAAACATTTCAGCATTTCAAGTGTTGCTCTGAACTACTGGTACTATAGAACGATTGACTTTTTTTTCTCCAAAAAAATCTCCAAGATCATTTAATAAAAAAAATAAAAAAAACTTAAATCATAACATTAACATACCATGAGTATACACTGACAACATTTTAATATCATCACCTATTCACCTCAAAAATAATTTACATTTTGATGTGTTTGAGGTGCAGTAGCACAAAGGTTAGGTTATGATTAGGGATGGAGAATTGTTGAATAAAACACTCATTTGATAAAATAAACCTTGGCTATGATTATAAGCAGTGCTCCAAAAGTGTGGCCATTACATGAGTTTTAAATAAATGAATTTTAACTGTGCAGAATTTTGTCATTTCATAATGGTTATCTCTGTTTTCCTTAAAGATCCAAGTCATGAGCTTTGCCACAGAGCATAACTGGGACTCATTAGAAATCTATGACGGTGGCGATATGACGGCTCCAAAGCTCGGGAGCTTTTCAGGTTCGTATTGTCTTTATTAATCCCCTTTTAATTGCTTATTTCATTAATAGTCTGTTGGAGTGATTCGGCATCTGATTTACAGAAGTTCTCGTAAAGCTCATTTGCATATCATGTAGTTCTTTATAGCTCATTAAAGTTTCATATTGCAATAAAACTGAGAGCCAATCCCCACCACTGGTTTTATGCCCCTGGATTCTTGGAAGTGCCGAAATTAGCTCCAGTCCTGGAAGGCTGTCAAGGACCATCCCTTACATAACAGATGAATGCCCACATTTTACATTTGGTTGATTAACAGTATTCTTACAGACCTTTGGGTTCCAGTTGGAAATCCACCAGCCACATTTATTTCATCCCAATTCATTATTACAATGTCTTAGACCAAAAAGCAGAATGTTCGAATTGAAAGATTAAATGTTATGATTGTTGTGAATGCCATCATTGCTGGTTGTGCTTTCATTTGTAGTTTAGCTTGCTCTTACTATACAGAAAAATATTTGTTTGATTGTCTTATTAGTTTTGTGAGTAATTAAGTCCAATAGTTTGGGAAGTTTGGGGTTTAATATATATTTTATTTATTATATTATTTATTATATTTATTATATTTAATAACTGCTTATGTAAAAATTTAATAAAATAGTGGAGAAAAAAAAAGAACTTGTTACCAGTTACATGGCCTAAAACATCCATATAAATGTTAAGTTAAAAAATGTTAATGAAAAAAAAAAGAAAAGAAAATTAAAATTGATTAAAATATGCAGAGTGTATAATGAGAATCAAAAACAGAATAGATCAAGCTATTCAAAAAAGAAAAAGAAAAAGAAAAAGAAATAAATAAATTACATGAAAAAGTCACACAGCAGGATTAGGAAGAGGGGGCAAAATCTTCCTTTGAGAAAGGAGGCTTAACCTTTTTGGGGACTCTCCCAGTAGACTGAATTGTGGCCAGGCCTCTAGCTATACTTTCAATACGGCTGTAATGAACTCCGCCTCTGTGCCACACTAGCATGCTGGTGAAAGGTCACCCAACCAGGGAGCTCCGTCTGCTCTGAGGCATGTGTTCAGTGGCACTTCACACTGTCTAGCACTCCTCACCTTCACCAAGCCGTATTCTAAAAATCAGAGAAGCTCTTTAAATGCTAAACCATCTTCACCCAGTCTCCCGAGACACCTGACGCCAGTCTATGATTGAATTTGATGATAAAACGGTAATTTCCCCTCATTTAGATCTCAATGGTCCAAATTATAGAAGCCCAAAGTCATTTGTGAGCATTGGTAAGACATGGCTGGGAATCAGGAGCCAGTGTCATTAGGCATGGTGTTTGGCTGCCCATTAAAATGCACTCTTCGCTCTCCTGTCGCCTGCGTGTTCGCCTTTTATATCCCCCGCACACTCGCCCATCACAATCGGTCGTTTCATTCTTCCTCTAGTCACAAATCCATTAGGATAATACCCTTAATTAAACTGTCAGATATGTTTTGTGTTTCTGTCTCCCCACACTTTTCATCATTCGGGATTAATTGCGGCTCAACAAATACCAATTTAATTACAACTGCATGCATTTTTTGTGTGTCTTTTGAAGATATCACTGTCATTGTTTACTTAATTCTGAGTGCACGTTATGATTCTGAAGATGAAAAATGCTCAAGGTCATACTAAAATCACTATTTCCCAAAAAAGGTTTTTTATTTCGCAAAAATGATGGTGCATCTCTTCCCGGCACCTTTCAGCCTCTTTAGCAGTATCTTATGCTTATCATATATACAATTATATACATATATTGTTACGTTTCCCTCGGGTAGGGGTAAGGAGGACGCGGGAGACAAAGCGGAATATATAAAACAAAAGACTTTTAATAAACTAGAAACAAAAGTTGGAGCAGTATCCATAAAAGTTTAAACATAGAACACATACAAATAACACGGGTAACATTCGGGGAACATGCTGGGTTGAACGACAAGAACTGAAGGGCTGAGGACAACTTATAAAGGGGAGACAATAACTGATAACGAGGGAGACAC
>JAUMHI010000054.1:1387158-1407520 GCA_032359435.1 Enteromius unitaeniatus | reverse complement strand
AAGGAAATACAAAAACGAAACCAAAAATACAAAAACACAGAGACTAAACAGAACTAAACAGACATAGAACGTTACATATATAAACATAGATTCATTTATTAATTTTTTTAAGGAAGTCTCTTATGCTCGCCAAGGTGGAATTTATTTAACTGAATAAACTTTAAAGTTTAAAGTTGTAATAATATTGCACAATATAGCTGCATTCACTGTATTTTTGATCAAATAAAAGCAGTAATGAGCATAAGAAACATCAAAAATATAAATATTAATTTATTCAGACACTTGAGTGTGTGTATATATGTAATCAGACATAGTTATTGCTATATGCAATATGGTTGTAGTTGATTATTCTTTTATAATATCCCAAGCACGTCTCCCACAGCTTTAGTTGCATACTGAAATGAATGGACATGTGGTTGGACTCTAGTTCAAACGCTGCCTGTGAATCTCGCTTTAACCCCACACATTTTTGAGTCTGCCTTCTGCTTGCATTTTTTTTTCCCATCTGTGCGGGAGCAACATCAGTGCTCAGCTTAGAAGGAGGATTGGTCTGTAGTGGTTCAATCCAATCGTGGGCATGCATTTCACAAAGAATCCTTCTTCTCAAATTCCCCTAATCTGTGAGGATGCATCACTCCTTGTCCTGTTTGGCATCTGTTGTGATTCAGTACTGAAAGTGTAACATATTCTGTCTGGCAAAGTCCATTTAAGCTCATCCGAGTCTCGTCTGAGCATTTTAAGATCCTCTCTAGATTGCCTTGTCACTAATAGAGATGATAGACTGCTGAATAGCTGGACACTGGATGAGCTCTGTGGAGCTGTCAAACTTCATCCAAAAATTATTAGTCAAATCATTCAAGCGCAAAGGAGCATTTTTCAGGCTTTGGTCATCAGTCTAATGTACTTGGATTGACTGGAGTATTAGCAGTCTGAACAGCAGGATGTTTAAAATGCAAAAGATGCTGGGGAACCATTTCCTGGCAACTTGTATGACACCATTTTGCCCATTTGTGTGCAGATATAAACAAGTCATGTATGAATAAAAGCTACAGATAATAGTTTGAAAGAAATCTTTCTTCTCAAACTAAACAGTTCTCCAAGCGCATACCATGGCTATGTGGGTGTATTTAAGCATTCATTCTGAGTTGCTTTGCGGCAGCGTACTAAGGCACTGAATCATTTGTTGATTCTTTTTTACAATCTTGTTTACTCCAACCTTATTTACTTTTACACAGTATTTGAATTGTACCTTCACTCCCACAGGGAGATTAAAAGAATATAGGCAAAAGCAAATAAGCTCAAAGGAGAAAAGAAGCTGGGAAGAATGCAGGAACCAAAAATTTTCTTTTTTGTGTCAGAGCTTACAGTATGTGTTACCGTAGTGATGTTCAATTTTTTCAACGTTATAAATCAAATTCTTGAGATGCATTGATTTTTGCACACAGCCTGTAATGTTGCCTAAGTGAGACGGTAACATTTTGCAATAAGGTTTCTTTCTTAATATTAGTTTAATATATTAATTAACATGAACTAGCTGTAACAACGGGGCATCCATGCACAAGCTTTATTCATGGTCAGACAGGCAGAGTCAAATACCGGCAAAGCAGAACAATGGAGACGGCGTTCCTTTGCCATGATCTGGGAACGGAATTTCTGGAACAGGACTTGGGAACGGCACTCTGGAGTGGCTTTACTGGCCATGACTTGGATCAGAATTCGGGAAACTGGAACGGGAGTTCATGGGCTACCCGTGAGGCTGGAGCCGGGTCTGACGAGAGATCCAGGGCTTCCATGGCCATTACGGAGTAAACAGGGTAGGATGAGAGTTTTTGGGTGGTTTTAGTGGCAACGACTATAGAGAGAATGAGGCGTGCTTATCCATGTGCAAGCTCTATTCGTGGTCAGACAGGCAGGGTCAAATAGCGGCAAAACAGAACAATAGAGACAGGGCAGAATCAAGGTTGAATAATCAGGCAATCTAGGCAGGCAGCAAACAATCAAAATACAAATAAATAGTCCAGGATCACAAACAGGGAAACAAACATGGGTAGAAATGCACAGAAATGTAACACATGGAAAACAACACCTCACGGTGAGTGGACATTAGAACCTGGCTTTTATGTGTGTGTGTAATTAGCATGTGGGTTTAGTGATGAGGTGCAGGTGTTTGTGATGCAATCAGTTCCTAGGCAGGTGTGTACAATCAATCTTAGGCATGGGGTTATATCGGAAATGGAGTTTGTGAATCAGACACAGTTCTGGCTGGAGTGTACTTAACTACTATGTACTTACTTAAACAAATAAGTACAATGTACTTAACAAAGAATTTTAAGCAATGTAGCAAATGTATTGCTCTTTGCTAGTTTATGTGTTATTGGGACCTTATTGTCAAATGCTGCCATTTCTTTAGCCTAAAGATCTGTTTGAAATTATTATTTTTTTTTTTTTACAAACATTAATGCAATATCCACATTGTGTGTTAGATCAATCAGTGTTCAAAAAAATGGCAGATAGGCTGAATTAACTGGCTAAACTTGCTTAGCCAGTATCATCCAGATGTTTGTACTTGTCAAACAACACTAAACACAAGAACTGCTCAATATCCATCTTCACTGCCGGCCTTGTCGGGATTCTTTCCAAACCCCGTGTATTTTAAAATTGGTCCCACTTTATATTAAGTGTCCCTAATACCTGTGTACTTACATGGTAACTATATTTGTATCTAGTATGTTACCACAGTGTACAGTAAGTACACATTGCAACATAGTATGTGCAGCTGTAATATTTCTGTAACTTCACACTTGTAACAATCCTCAGAATGGTGTGCGTTAGTAAATACGTGTCACAGGACATTGGTAACAACACTTTTTTCACTTCACTAAGTAATCACGTAACAGGAATAACATAGCTACAACAGCAGTATGTATAAGAGTAACTGGGGGTGTAGTTGGGTAGTTTTAGGGATATGTAAATTAGGTGGAGTTGGTGCACCTCTGTAATACCAGTGTATATACATGGTAACTCCTCAGGAACTGCCCACTTAATATAAAGTGTAACATTCTGGACACCAACCACAATTTATATGTAAAGCCTAATTTACTGCTGTGTAACATCAGAGTAATTACATGCTAAATCCATAGCAATTGTCTACTTAATATAAAGTGTAACACTTTATTTACCAAATAGTGCAGTTAGTCCTGTTACACGTTTTTTTACACCAAAAAGTGTTATTACCAATGTCCTGTTACACATTTATACTTGCACATACCATTCTGAGGGTTGCTACATGTGTGAAGATACAGAAAAAGTGAAGGTGCAGTATTTTGCATCATACATGCTTTCTGATGTGGTTTTATTTATTTATTTATTTTCATCTGAGGGACGACTTAGTATTATTTGTGTGTGGTAATTGATATCAGGCCAAATGTCAGTGGAGCACAACTTGTATTGAACCCAGAACATTTCTTTAACACATGTCCACCCACATTTACTTATCAGTGCCTGTTTAGTGTTCAGCTGCTTGGCAGGAATGTCTTGAATTGAATTCTGTATGTTGAGGTAGAAAATATTTAATTAGAACTATTTTGGTCCAAATAAAAAAATTCCAAAATCATAAATGTCAAAGAAAGTATAAGCCTTAAAAGTGTCAAATAAAATAGGACATAAAAAAATATATATGTCTCATATTAAAGTCAAAATGAATTTACAATTTCACATATCTGGTGTTAATATGCAATTATTAATTGAAAGATTCTACAGTACATTTTTTTACCTAAATTTACAGGTTGTTCTATAAATATTTTAGATGCATTTTTAAAGAACCACAGCTGCCAGACTCTATTCTGGTACATTATGCCCATTTTTCACAATCCAACCTACTCCATGGATAAAATCAAGTCCCAGTCAACAGTTTTTCTCTTGCGTTTCACTCAAAAATATGTCACATCATGGAAGCTCCGCAACACTGTTTCATGTTGACTTTAAGGATGTTATATAGTATTCATGACATTTTCTCCACTTATTAAAGATGTCACACTCTATATTAGCTCTGTCCATATATGTATAAGCAGAAGGAAAATCCTCTGCTTTGAATCCAGAGTGGCAGTAGCTGTTTTGCTTTTTAGTCTGATGATAAGTGACTTTTCTCTCTGAGCTGTGATGAAAGTTCCCCCCTGAGAGCTCAGAAGGAAAGCGACACACTTCAATGAGTAGCGCCTGTCAAACATTTTCTTTTTGCCACCCCTTTTTACTTGACTCGGTTTCATTTGGCTGATGTCCAAAACGGGCGAGTCTTTCACAAGAGCGATACGCCTGCCGTGATTAACAGCTGCTTACCTCCCTTTGGCCTTTTGTTCCTGCATGTGTGCATGCACTCATCATTTACCTACTGTATGTGTGTGTGGTGCTGGAATGAGAACTCTCTGTCCGTGTGTGTGATAACTCCAGCCCTTTTTCTGCTCATGCCCCTTTCTGGTGTTATCTTCCAGGTACAACAGCTCCAGCCTTGTTGAACAGCACCTCCAACCAGCTTTACCTGCACTTCCATACAGATATCAGTGTCGTCGCGGCTGGATTTCACCTTGAGTACAAAAGTGAGTATAGAACATGTCACTATGGTGCTTTCATTATCCTGAACCCTCTGCCCTTGGTAACAGTCCAGAGCAAGACTCGCCGCTACATTTCACTGGCAAACACACACACATGCACACGTTGGAGACACGAACACACGCCGCACACACACTGAGCTGTATTTTTTTCTCCTTTCACCACTCTGCTGCCAGGTAAAAGCAGAAGACGGTGCACCCCAGCTCTCATTATTTGCTTGGCCCCGTCTGTGTTTGGTGATACCAGCACAAAGAAAATTGAAAAACAATGGGGATCCAGTTCAACCTTACATGGTTCATAAAACTCTTTTTTAAAAAAAGGAAAAATTGCACAAATATTGAGCATGAGCTGAAATAAATCACATACAAAAAAAGCATAAATAAATAATAAACATTTCAATAATGCAGCAAAATTGCTGCAACAATAAAATTAAAGAAAAATATATTCTAATTCTAATTATTATCAAAGTCTAGTTGACAAATGTGCAAAAACTAGATAGTCTGACATGATTATAGTTTTCATTCCATTATTTTTGTTGTTAACCGAACAGCAGGAGTGAGGGTTTTAAACGTCAATAAAAAAATACAGCTCAGACCTTTCCTGTTTTCAGATAATACACTTTTAAATGGATTTTGCAGATAATGGTTATTACATTTGTATGGGCAGCTGCAAATTATTAAGTTTACAATGTAAAATTCAGAAATAAAATATATTGTAACTAAAAAAGTTAATCTATTATACATCTGTTAGAGTGGTAATTTTGCCATGAAATTTTGATTTCGTTTTAGTCATAGTCTTTTGACTAAAATTGCATTTGGTTTTATTCAAATGACATTTAGTTTTATTCATATTTTAGTCAAACTGAATTGATTTTAGTTTTAGTCTTAAACTTGGCTGAACTAGACTTAGACTAAATATCATGATTTTACTCGACTAATTCTACAGTAAATTTAGTCAGCTACAATCTAATGGGTTTAGTTACAGTGTTAATTCATTTATTAAGCATTTCTCTAAAATGTCATTAAGTTTTAATCATGATAGACACTGATTTAACTGTGGTGACACACAACATGCCATTATGTTCAAATTAATATAACCACTTCTCATAAAGGACAAGAACATATACAAATAAATGTACATTAATCTTTAGGACTACTAAGTACTACAGTAACTGGTTCAGTCAGGAGCACTGAGTGATTTTACTTTTGTTGCTTGATCAGTGACTTGGAAAATAGCAATTAAGCTGCTATCTTTTTAAAACAAAATACACATTGATGCAAAGGATGCAATGTACTGATGCGTGTTCCCTACTGTTGACCTTCACTTAATATATAATCGACTCTGTTCACGTGAATGCTCGTCAAAACTATTCCTGCTCTTCTCTTAATCGCACATATTGACATTTTTTAACATTTTATGAGACATGCAGAAAGTGAATGTAAGCTTATGTACAGCATGATAGATCAATCGGCTATGATACAATGCATCTAACCTCCGAACCACGCAGCAGATTCATTCTGAATTAATATCTTCCCAAATTGTCCCTCCCTAACATTTTTGTCTCGTTTCTATTAGTTGACGAGAATGTTAATTGCCATTGTTTTTTAAAGTTGTCATTTAAAGTTTCATTTGTTATCCTCTCTTTTGTTGACGAACATTATGCCAAAAATTATTTGACAACGAAGTTGACACTGATCTGTTATATTTACTTATATTTATATTTCACTTTTCAGAGCCATTCTTGCTATGACTTAAAAATCAAAACCGCACAAAATTATCATTATTTTGTCATGATCTTTTGAATTTATATATATATATATTTTTTTATTTAAATTAAATCAATAATCCCCAAAAAAACCCACCTCTTCAATATTTAGTTCAGTCACTTGAGGTTATCACTCAACATTTTTTACAAATCATCAGGGAATCAGTCATTTTAAGAAACCAATGAGATTTGTCAATGTGAATGTCCCCTCAGACTTGATCCGAATTAACCCAGAGTTCCAGTAGTGTTAGTATTTTTGTACCAACTTTTAGTTTGAGCTTGTATGTCTGTGTGTGTGTGTCTACAAGCCTTTCAGACTGTGACCTTTAGTGTGCTCAGACCGAGTCTCATATAAAACACCATACCAATTCACTTTCTGTCCCATTTGTCCGTTTGTGAGGGCAGTGTTCACAGTGGGACAGCCCAATTTATCAATTTTTCTTTCTCTTATCTGTGAAAGGGTTGGGGAGAGAGGGCTTCCTGCAGTAATGTTGCATGTAACAAGTCACATAGATTGGTAGATCTAAAACTTGAAGAACTGAAAGCACTAGAAGTTACATTTGAAGATGTTGGTCCTATAAAAGGTTTAAATAACAATATGTTGACTTCGTAAAAGCCAAACTAATTAAATGCCATCAAAAACAGCATTAAGCACTGTAACCGCTCTGATACAGCCTCGTGAATCACTTATCTGCATCTCTCTGCTTAGTAAACACAGATAAGTGCGATGTGGAGTTCTGTGAGTTTGAGGCATTTTGACCCTGGGCTGAGTTTAGATAAGCTCCCCTCTTCTTTTTCTTTCTATGACTCTCTTTATCGCTCTTACCCTTCTTGTGCTCTGTCTTTTTTACTGTATGTGTTCCAACGGATTAATCAGGGGCATTTTCCCTGCAGAAGAAAAGCTGTCAAGCGCATCTTTTAAAAAACGGATGAGAAAATAACTGTACAGAAATGAGGCAAAAGAAATATGCATCAAACAATGTGTAAATGAGTCGTTTTAAGTAACACTGCCCAACAGCGACACCAGCTGATGTGAAATTAGCTTTTTATCCCTCAAGGTCATAATGTTCTCGGAAAGAATGTTGTGAAATGTATATGTTGGTGTAACAGCACAACAAAGTAAAGTGAGAAGAAGCAGGGCCTACGTTAAGATATAATTGTCTGCTGACTCTGTGAAGGTGATTATATTTGCTAATATTAGTGAATATCATGTTTGAAACTGATTGCACTGTTAACAACTCAATCACTAAGACATTGTCATGAATAAGACTGAAATTATGAGTACACTTTTGTATAGGGAGCAATTATAACACTGTCAAGCAAACACCACGGAGAAATTCACAAGGAGTGGACTGAAGCTGGATTCAGTGCATCGAGAGTCTCCACGCACAGACATTTCCAGGAAAAGGGCTACCAAGCCAATTCTGAAACTGAAACGTCAGAACTTTGGACTGTTACTCAGTGGTCCAAGGTTCTCTTCATAGATAAAATGTAAATGTTGCATTTCATTTGGAAATCAAGGCCTAGGATACAGAGGAAGCCTGGAGAAGCAGAGAATCCAAGCTGTTTGTTGAAGTCAGTGATGATTTGGGGTGATGTGACATCTGCTGGTGTTGGTCTCTTGTGTTTTATCAAGTCCAAAGTCTATTGGTGATTTTGGAGCATTTTATGCTAACATCTGCTGACAAGCTTTATGGAGATGCTGGTTTCCTTTTCCAGAAGCATTTGCCCACAGTGCTAAAACCACTTCCATGCGCTTTGTTGACCATGATATTAATGTGCTTAAGGTGTGTCAACATGCCTAATCTGAACCCCATGTGAGATGGTATATTTTCAAGAGAAAAATGAGAAACAGTTAATCCAACAACACAGACGAGCTGAAGACTATAGTGCCGTAGTGCCTATAGAGCTGAATAGTGCCTCAGCAGTGCCACAGGCTGATCGCTTCCATCCACACTCCTCACTAAAGCTGGAATTTGTGATAAATCAGCCCCGAACAAGCATTTTTGATTGATCTTAAGAAAATATTCTTCTATTTTGAGATAATGGATTTTAAATTTCATTAAATGTAAACCCTAATTATAAAAATGAAAACAAAGCAAACAAAAATATAAAACATTTTTTACTTTACATGTACTGAATCTCACTTTTTGAAATGTTTTTTTTTTTTTTTCACAATTTCAAAAGGCATGAATTTTAAAAAATCTATTTTTTTTTAAACTGAAAATTTACTGGCCAAATTATTATTATTTTTTATGGTTTTGTTTCAAAGCTTAGTAATCTTTTGCATTTTTAACTGAATTTTACCACAAACAAAAGCTTATCTATAACTTTAAAGTGCAATTTCCACTAAACATTTTATTTTTCATCTTTACATTCTATAAATGAAGACACTGTAAAAATTATTCTTCATTTTTTATCTCATTTTCTAAATGTGTTTTGCACATCAGCATTCTGGAATCAGGACTACTTAAAAAAAATGGTTTCTTTTAATTTGTTTTAGACAGAATGAACAAAACAGGTTTAAATTGCAAACAACAACTTTTGATTAAAATGCACTTTTTTTCTTTTAATAAATGACATGGTAATGTCACATTTTTTTCAATGCATGTAAATAATATAAACTGTTGTTGTTGTTTGTGTAAGATAAATGTTGTTTCTTATGACTTTAATCCAGAAACATTAAGCAGAAATTCAACTTACTGGAATGGAAGAGGGACTACGAAGGACTTTGCTTCTTCTTTTTCAGGACTATCATATGCCACTCAGCCTAATATATGTGGTAACATTCACTTTGATAAAAATTGGAGAATCATGTTGACTCTGACTTACTGGAGGGGCTATGAATAAAGATGAAATGGGGTAAGAAAGAGAGGGTCTTGGCAAACCGTTTCATTTGAGCTGTTTCATTGAGTGCTTTGAGCTGTCATCTTCGGCTCAGCTCTCAGAACATAAGCCATTTTCCTGCCCAGTTTTATAGTACATCCTCCGAGAGACCCTACAGTATAACAAAAGAAAAAGTGAGAAAATGTGCTTTAGATTTCCAAATTTCAAAATAGTGAAGCAACTGTATTATTTAAAATGCGTTTATACTGTATATTGGTTCAATCGGAAATCATGGTTTCCAGTTTAAACCTGTTTTGTTCCGTTTGTCTAAAAGCAAACAACTCAAACAAACAAACAAATACATAAATAGCACATATAAATAAATAGACCAGAATGTTAATGAGAAGAACATATACTAGCAGGAAACATTTGTGGATTTATTCATTTTTCTGGTAAAAATTTTATTTATTTTGAAACACTTTATTTTAGGGTTTCTTAACTAGTTGTTTATGACGATGCATATTACTAGAACACTAGTAATTTATTAGTAGTAATTACAAAGGTACATGTCTTATTCTACATGACCTTATTCTAAATCCTATCTAATAACTGCATAATTAACATAACTTTAATATAAAGGGAAAATAATATTATTATAAAATAATAATATTATTAAGCATTATTTTGGTTATGGTTTGTTTAAAATATATTAATAGTTATTTGGTCTTTATAATAAGTAATCTTTGGTAACACTTTATAATAGGTTCCGTTTGTTAATATTTAATGTCAGTCTCTACATTTACTAATACATGATTAAAGTAAAGCAAAAAATAATAATATTAACAGACCTGAGCTATTAATAAATTCAAAAATACTGTGACAAATGTATTGCTAGTTGTTAGCAATAATGTCACTTATGCATTAAATATAGTTAACAAATGAACCTTTTACCATATATAATCCAATTTAAGGTTTGAACAAAATCATGAACATAATAAAACATTTTTATTAATTGATTTTTTATTGAATGCAGTTTGATTCTCTTTAGATCGAACTGTGTTTTTCCCTTAATGCATTATTGGTTGTAGTGATTATCATAGGTCACAAAAGCAATAGTCTCTTTAAAATTTTTATTTGTATTTTTATATCCGCAGTACACTCTATGAGTGATTTTTGCGAAAGCAGAAAAAGGACACACTACTGTCACAAAATGTCATGCCACCCGTCGTGTGGCATACCACAAGAAGAGGAATGCAGAAAGCATGGTCTCATGAACCACACCACAGCCGTTGCCATGGAAACAGTCTTGCACAGTCTATTACGTTCCCGAATTTACTCGCTGAAATCGAGTGGATAAAAGACACCATAAAATTACAATGAGCACATGCGTTCAGATGACTAGGAATACCTGACACTATAATTTGACCCTTTATGGGAGCTGTGGTGTAACATGCTAAATCTGTATTAAGAGCATGTCTTAATGCTTTCTCTGACCCATTTAGCTGTGGGACTTACAACCTGTCCAGAGCCCGTGATTCCGGCCAATGGCATCAAGAACGGTGACAGGTACATGGTGAACGAGGTTGTGTCATTCAGCTGTGAGCTGGGGTACGTGCTTCAGGTGAGATGCTGATTATCTGCAGCCCTGACACACAAATACAACATGCAGCACCTGCACACGGGTAGAAAAGTGCAAAAAATAACAAGACAGAGGAGCTGCTGTATCATGTGATCTCTTGTTTTCCAGGGACATTCTCACATAACGTGTATGCCAGGAACCGTGCGTCGCTGGAACTACCCCCCTCCACTCTGTATCGGTGTGTTTTTCTATAATAATCAGATTTTTTCACCATATGGCTTTTTCATATTTTTTTATATTTAAACACCCTGGGAATTTTCTTTTATGTCTCCTTATATTTCTTCAGCCAAGTGCGGTGGGACGCTGTACGATATGAGCAATGTTGTCCTGAGTCCGGGTTTTCCTGGGAACTACCCTGGAAACTTGGACTGCACCTGGAGAATCGTGCTTCCTGTAGGATATGGTGGGTGCGCTGAGAGCTAGTACTGCATCAGCTGCCTTGAGATTACAGCTTCAAATGCTTTCTCTCAAGGAGACTTTTTCCTTCGTTTTGTACATTGCAGTGTGCTTGTACCTATGACCAGTGTCGAGGGAGAGCTAATGTAATATGATGAATCTACTGACAAGTTTATTTTCTTCAAGGGATTTAAAAAATAAAAAAACTTATGTTGTTCCAAACCTGTACAAAGTACTGTTTTCTGTTAAACAGAAAAGAAGATACTTTGAAGAATTTTGGTAGCCAAACAGTTGTATTTTAATTCATTAATTAATTAATTTATTATTCCATACTATGGAAGTCAATGGCCACCAGCAACTGTTTGGCTTCCTACATTTTTCAAAACATGTTCTTTTTTTTTGTTCAGCAGAAGAGAGACACTCAGAGAGGTTTGGAAGAATGAGTAAATGATGACAGTACTTAACGGATCTACTTATTGTAAACAGAATATAAACATTCAATTAACATAAACATAAAAAATGCCTGCTCCCTCATGTTTTATTTTTGAAATATTTCACAGACGTCTCCAAACAACTTATTCTTTGTAGGGTTCAACATTTCATGTTCACCTAAAATGTTTCAGTGGCTTAAGATTTAAAATTTTCAGCTGCAAAATTGGGATGTTTTCCCACCAACAAGAAAACCTCTTTAGCTAACTGGCTTATTCATGTAATTACTCAAGCCCTACATAACATTTGCAATTGTTTTGTCAGAAAGAATAGTTAAAATGTCGATATTCAATTAAAGCGTGCTTCAGTACACAATTTTTTTAATAGTATTAGCATTTCCATTCAACTCAATGCATCAAAATGGTTTACACGTAGAAATTGTGTTTCGTGAATGGTGCCCATTAAATTTTTAGCACGAGTAAACTCATGCATTAGGTATTTACCCAGATAGTTACCCAGAAATGGACAGCATTGCGCTGAATAGCATCAGGCATAAAATGATACTTCCTCAACATTTGATGTTCTGCCACTTGACAGAAAGGCGTTATTTGGTTTCATTAATCTCAACTTTTAAGATGTTGTTTAAGCAGTCGATGCAACTCTCTGAAGTCATTTAGTCGTAGCCCATTTGCTTTCTCCCACCTCACAGTTCAAATGAGTTGAGAACAAAAGAACCATTGCAGATGTTAACAAGGTAATTGCATGTCATTTAAAAAAGCCATTCACACTTATCCTGGAGTGCAACTATTTCTTCTCCAAACCCCTCTAACTTGGAAGAGAACAATGTAACATTGCAATATCCAAAAGCAATTTTCTGCCTTATCAAGCAGCCGCTGCACAAGCACGAGCAAGAACCATCATGTTTGCGCTGTGTAGCAAAAATGCATTAGCTTTCACTGTTAACAGGCTACAATCATTTGAATAAGACACACAGATGGCTTTGCTGGTGCTGATTATAGCTTTTAGGACAGTCTGAATAGGTAGAGTTAAGTGCAGTTAGTTGATAGCACACCATCAGAATGACAATATAGCTAATCTTTAAAAGAACAGCCAAAGGCATCTCAGAGCGAAAAATGCTTTCTGTGAAAGCGAATGACTTGTTTGATTCTTTTGTTGTCGTATCATCCAACTATCTTCTTTTATGTAATGAATGTTAAGTTCAAATCTTGTGGTTGGAGACAAAGACCGAATAATTGTTGAAGATGAGGCGAAGTTAATGGTGCGTAATTGTAAAATTTCGCCCTGGCATCTTTCCTGTGCTATTTCTTGCTGGCTTGGAGCTACACATTGATGAATTTAAATGACAGCTACGGAACAAAAATAAACAAAAACCCTTCCGCCCACCACACAAAACACTGAAATTCTGGCAACACTTACTGAATAAGAAAAAAAGCTTTTTAATTAATACCATAAACAACTTCATAGAAATGAAGAAAATAAGTAAAATACCAAATTTAACAAGCAACCTGTTCCAAATGACCTCCTAAATCCCCCCCCCAAAAAAAATATATTATAAATATATAAATATATATATATATTTTTTTGTATATATAATGCCGGTATATATATAATGCTCTTGTGTTAGGTAAATAGTTGAGAAGAGAGTGAAAGACGAGCAGCACATGTATGTAGATGTATCATCACCAGGCCATTAAAAAAATTAAATAAAAATAAAATTGTCAAAATAGTCAGTACTGTCAAATTAATGCCTCAAACTGTTAATGTCAAATATTAGTAAATTAGTAAATTAGTCAAATATTAGTCTTGATACAGACTTGCCAAATTGACAAACACAATCAAAGCTTATGTTTTTAGAAGAAAAAAATAAATAAATAAAAAAATAGTGAGGGAACAAAGACTCAAAGCATGTCAAAGAGAGTGAATGTGCGGGTCTCTCTCTCTCTCTCTCTCGAGCTGAGTCTGAGCAGAGTTTATGAGAACTGCCGGTACGCAAAATGCATTCTTGGCACTCTGAAGAGCATAACACATAAACACTGATAGTAATGCAAGAGGTTAGTGTCACAATAGATTAAAAATAAATAAATCTTGCTGCCCCATCATTTTGCACCCTAGGTTTGCAACCATCTATGTTTGTGTATGCTGTGTATGGATGTAGGTACTGCAAAATGGTGTCTTGCTATTTTAGTATTAACATAATTTTAAGTAAGATCTGTAGAATAAAATTTTCCTTATATATTTAAGACTTGCCATCTTCAAAACAGCAATGAAGGTACTTTCCAAGATATTTGGGATATTTCCCTCCACTGTAATTCTATTCTCAAACTTGGTTTATAATGGTTTTATATAATATATATATATATATATATTTATATATATATATATAGAGAGAGAGAGAGAGAGAGAGAGAGAGAGAGAGAGAGAGAGAAAGAGAGAGAGAAAGAGAAAGAGCGAGAACACATCAAGCATTTGAAACTGAAACTCAAAACTGCTTTTTTGATGAGCTAGAGCAAAACCTCATTGTCTCTTGTGTATCAAGATTGAAAAGACCCAAATGAAATCTTTTCATCACGCTTTATAAAGCAACTGTGTCTGTTCAGATGAATTGGATTTAACCACTTGATTCATATGAAGTACGATTCTTAATGACTTTTTGAAACATCAAAGTTTTGGGTGAATGAACTGCAGAAATCTTTAATTTCATTTAAACATATCTTAATTTGTATTTCAAAGGTGAACAATAGTCTTATACATGTGGAATGACATGAGGGTGAGTAAATGATCAAATAATTGAAATAATTAATAATCCACAAATCTGTCCATGTCAGCTTGAGTAAATCTGTTATTAAAGTAAAAAGGCACAAACAAAATACATTCAATACATCTACTTTTTCACTTAAATGTAATGCTGATTAACTAAACCTCTGGAGTCTGTAGAATAAAATTCAGTTTTGTTAGTAGTATGCTTCCTGTTTTCCAACAGTTCAGGAAGCCAATTACTGTGCTAACACGGCGGTTAAATTTTTTCCAAACATATGAACATGAGGGAAAAAAGATTCATGATTTAGCAATTAACAGCATCTCTCTTAGCAGCAGCAAATGCTGGTCTGTACAGGCCAGTCAGAGTCATTGGTTAAAAACCCATATATGGAATATTTAATGACATTCCGTATGTAAATGATTTGCATTGCATAAGTCATGTGACACTGTTTGACTCTGTGAAAGTCTAACCACTGTCATCACTCCGCAGGGGCACACATCCAATTTCTCAACTTCACCTCTGAAGATAACCATGATTTTTTAGAGGTTCGCAATGGACCACATCACAGCAGCTCTCTGATTGGACAGTTCAGTGGAAGTCAAGTGCCGCCCCCTATATTGAGTAGCACGCACGAAACGGTCATCCACTTCTACAGTGATCACTCGGAGAACAGACAGGGCTTCAAACTCACTTACCAAGGTGGGTGACTTCCCAATCCCCTATTTGCATACTATGCTTTCTTTTCCTGCAGACATCAGCCGTCCTTGATTTTGTATTGACCCTTCATGTGGGAGTGACGGCCTTTAGTAAGATAATTGGAAATATCTAAAGATTCACTTCCTTTGAGATCACTGGGAGGACACTCCATTACGACAGCTGGGGTCTTGAAAGTATTCTGAAATCAATAAGACGGTGCATTTGGATGTGCACTTGGATTCCACTCGATATAAATAACTCGCCATTGTCTGGTCTCCTCACTTGTAGGTCAAACAGTTTGTCTCTCTCGTTTCTTATCCACTCTAGTCTGAGTTGAAAAGAGCCAGGCACAGCCTTGATCTGTGCTGCCAGACGGGCTTTTGTGGGGGGGAATACTGATGCTGTGTTTTGATACACAAACAATGATGCGGGATGAAAGAATATGATTATAAAGCTGTTGATCATAAGCGCTGCACTTGAAATCCTGCCTGGAGATGCTTGTATGTTAGTTTGACAAGCTTTCTGCTACTTCACCATACTGGTGATGATACACAGAGATAATCAACACCTTGCATGTTTAGCTGTCATAAACGCCTTAGCATATTGTAGGCACTTTTGGCAATGTTTGTCATTTTGAAGTTGATTGATTAAAATAATGTTTTTTTTATGTTAATTTTATAATGGATGCACTAATTGATTTTACACATTAGGCTTTTATTGCACCATATATGATAATATGAGGAAACTCACCTGGGTTTAATGCAGTTTGTTGCAGATGCTGAGAAATTGGGGGATTTAACATCTGCATCTGGGGGACAAAACATATTGCAGTGCAATACGCGTCTTTGGTGGTGTGGCGATCCCTCAACGCACTTTTCCTGGACACACAAGGATACCAGGGGGAAGAGACCGGTCTCCCGAGGAGAGGCGTGCCCTGCCTTTAACAGCGGTGGTGATTAGGCTTCATTCATCTCAGATGTGCCCCATCATGCGCTGCCAGACCTGCTTGTTCTTGCGCTCCTCCTCTTTTGCACACCCACTCCTGTCGGGAGTGAAGGGCGGTGAATAAGGGATGGTGTGGCGATGATGGCTAGGAGAGGCAGCTGACTCGTCACATTTCCTCCCCCAAGTGACATTCCCGTCATCCGGCTGCCACCCAGGTGTGCTACCTTCCTCAATCAGGCTCCAGCTGTCGTTGTGGGCAAGGCAGGCTTTCATCTCTTGCTTCACGTCGGAACCAGGTCAGAGAAACTGGGTTTAGTTGACAGCCTCAATCAACCACAGGGAAAATGACCATAGGAAAAACGTCACTTACCCCATCAGTTGCTGGGAGGCCATCTCCGGCGCTCCTCCATCCCAGTACAGGTTTTCCTGAACTTTTCCAAGCGAGAGGGGATGACGTCATCAGGTGTTGCCACTTCACTGTCCAGGCTCTGCCTTGCCTGCATTCTCCACCACTGTCATGGGAGGAGCTTAAGACAGACACAGTGGGAGTAGCATCAGGCCTCAGAGAGGCTTTTATTGAACCACATAATTAAAAAGTGTTCAGGGGAAAAGTGTACAAAATAAAAAGGGTGTCCTCATTGTGCTGCAGGGATAGTGAAAGTCAGGCAGTGTTCGAGGGGGAAGGGTCAAAGAAAGAGGCGGGCTCGCACGCACTCCGCTCTCAAGTCTGGGGCACGAGAGGCGGTGGCTTCTTTAGAGGCTTCGTCCTGCTTGGCCCTCACTGCACGTGAAAGGAGACTCAACGGCTTGGCATCCTGGCCCGATGGCGTTTCATGGGTGCAGTTCTCGTCCGGTGGTTTGCATCTCTGGCGGCTCGCGTTTTTGACGGCGTGGTGATCCCAAGGAGTGGTGGCAGTAATGAGGTGTGGACGTGAATCTCAGGTGGACCCCATCACACGCCGTCAGACCTGCTCGGTCCTGCGTCCCTTCTCTCTCGCATACCTACTCCTTTTGGGAGCCTGGTGAAGGGCAGCAAATAAGGGATGGGGTGGCGATGATAGCTAGGGGAGGCAGCTGACTCATCACAATATATATGTATGGATGATGCCACGTCAACTACAGGACAATGACATGCTCACCACACACCAGCTACAGGTGGAGAGGAGAGAGAGATACAGCCAATCAATGGATGGGGATTATAAGGAGGCATTGATAGACGAGGGCCAGTGGAAATTTGGCTAGGATTTATTCTCCTACTCTTTACGATGAGTGTCATGGGATTTTTAATGAGCACAGAGAGTCAGGACCTCAGTTTAACGTCTCATCCGAAAGACAGTGTTCTTTTGACAATATAGTGTCCCCTTCACTACACTGGGGCATTAGGACCCACACAGACCACAGGGTGAGCACCCCCTGCTGTCCTCTCTAACACCTCTACCAACAGCAACCAAGTTTTCCCAGGAGGTCTTCCAGGTACTGACCAGGCTCAACCCTGCTTAGCTTTAGTGGGCAAACAGGCTTAGGCTGCAGGGTGATATGGCGGTGGCAGGATCAAATGAGCGAATGAGTGTGGTGCAGGTCAAACTGAGACAGAGTTCATGGGGAATGAAAACAACAACAAACAGTCCAGTACAGTTTGCCCTGACTGGTCGGAGGGCTGAGGCGTAGTCCAGGAGGCTGGAGGTAGAGATGAGGGATCCTCCAGCCATGATGCCGATAGGGACTGGCAGAGCCGTGGCAAATCAAGCACACAGATGGTGGGCTGATGGTGAGCAACGGGGTTGGCAGATGTCAGCGGTGGCATGGACAGGAATGGGTGGGGGGGCGGGTTTTTGTCTTTCATGAGAGGCACTGGAGGGCACACTCAAGGAGCGGGAACTGGAATCTCCGAGTCTATGAGATCCTTCTTCGGTAGCCCCAGATCTACCAGCTCACCCTCAGTCATGGTGCAGTGGGTGGAGCTCCTCTGCATGCTCCTGCTGTTTGTGGCATTCTCCACTGTGGCAAGCTCCATTGTCGGCTCTCGCACCTGGTCTGACGCTTGAGGCTCTGGCTCAGAGGGGATCCTCAGACTTTCACTCCTATTGGCGATGGCGCGTTGGTTGTGTCATTCTCTGACTCTCTGTCATCGGTAGGCTTGGGCTGTGGCTCCGGGCAGCGGGGAGATGGTGGGCTGGGCTCTGGTTCAGGAGTGACACTGGCGAGATCATCAACAGGACAGACGGTGAAAGACGTCTGATCCATGATCCATGACTCATCAGTGTCCACTCTACGAAGGCGGCAAAGTCCGCTCGGAGACCATCTTCAGACAGCGGCGCTCTGTACGAGGGTCTTAGGCTACCATTATAGAATGCACACACTGTGCTCTCCGGGTAGCTGGTGTAATTAGCGATGACCAGAAACATTTTGGTATGGTCCTCGAGTGATCACTCCCCCTGCTCCAGCAGAAGGAGAATATATTCGGGACGGTACAGGATATCCATGTGGGGCAGGAAACAAAAATAAAAACTGACAAAAATGAGAAAATGAAAGGCAAGGAAACACACCGCTTGCTATATGTTTTGTGAGTCCAGTATTATGTTATGCTGTGTGGTGCAGGAATGAATGAGCCAAGACTTGACTTCACAAAATAATAATCATTTAATCTTTCGAAAAAAAGAAAGGGCAAAAAGACTGGAAGGGTGATAAACACACATCAAATAACCTCAATGCTGGGAAACATATACTGAACTCAAGACAACTTATATAAGAAAAAAAAATGGATAATTAATGACACACCTTAACACAATGACACAATTAACAGAAGACAGAAACTAGGTCACACAGAGACAGAGCCCATGGGGAATGAAAACAACAACAAACAGTCCAGTGGCATTACACTTTGCAGTATTCGTATACTGTCTGCTTAATATCTCCTAACACTTTTTGATATCCACATATTGACTATCATTAACTCTGCAAGTTTATGTCAACGTATTGTACTAACACTAAAACTACCCGTAACAGTCCAATCTGAGAGTTAGAAGACAAGCAATTGTGAATTAATGAGAAATAGTTGACATGTAGTTACAAAGTTACTTATAATTAGTAGAATGTCTGAATGGACTATCAAAATAAAGTGTAATAATCTTTTTTTTCAGTGAAGCATAAGCATCTTGTTTCATGCTTCACAAAAATGGGTTTTAAATGGCATGAGGGTGGAGAGATAATGACTGATAAAAACAATTCTTTTATTCTTGTAAGTGAGCCCACTAGAAAATATCATACTTCAAATTCCAAACATGGCTTTCCAGATATTCATTTATTGTGTTTTTTTTCTTTTCTTTTAGCATATGAATTACAAAACTGTCAAGACCCATATCCATTCCACAATGGGTATATCATCAACAGAGATTTCAACGCAGGCCAATCCATAACATTTGAATGCTTCCCTGGATACGTATTGGTCGGCTACCCTGTGCTAACATGCCAGCATGGAATTAACAGGAAGTGGAACCACCCCTTTCCTCGCTGTGAAGGTAAAAGTAGGGGAAGAAGAAAAAAAAGAGTCCTTTTTCCTTTTTTCCCTGTTAGCATTTCTATAAGTTTCTCAAGTTGTGTTGTGGTTAGCACACAGTCCTCTTTGCCCGCACTTTGAAACAAAAAAAAACATTAATAATTCTGACTTTTTAAGACTTACAAAGGTATTATATTCTCCCAAATGTCTTTTAACTATGCTCTTTAAGTGAAGTGTTACTACTTTGTATTACTAGTACAATAAGAGCCATTTTGTTTTAAAACCATCTTTAAAACAGACTTTGAAGACACGAACAGTGGAGACATATACAGTACTACTGGGGGCTGTTCTAAATTGTAGCCTTGATGATTAGCCTGGGTAGTGTAGTGTGAAATCCGACCTGTCTCTTATCGATCAGTCACTCAATGTGTTCCTCCTAGGCTTCCGTTTGCAGGGAATCTGAACTGCAAAGACTATTGGGCCATTTTTCTTTCTTTTTTACCATAACTGTGTTATTCTGTTGTGAACTTTGTGCCAGTATCTTCTATCCAAGTCTTTTTCTAGCAGCCTCAGGAATGTTCTGTTCTCTTCTTTGGTTTCAGCTCTTCTGCAATTGCAGTTCTGTCTACTGAAGTAGTCTTTAAAATAGAAGATGTGCATATTTTCTCATTGTTTAAGACCTGTTTGTTTGTTTGTTTGTTTGTTTTTGCCATACAACCTTTTCAGTAACACTGTAAAAGTAACTCTTTTCAGTACAATTTGTTAATTTGTTAACATTAGTTAATG
>JAUMHI010000054.1:1342241-1385217 GCA_032359435.1 Enteromius unitaeniatus | reverse complement strand
TGTTTTTAAATGCAGCGCCAGCTTATACACAGAGCAGTTGGTAGGCTTAGGGAAGTAGAATATAGTCATGCAGAATATTTGCTTTATATACCAATTGAAATACTTTCTAAGCTCAACAAGTTCTTTACCCAGTTTCTCCATTTGAAACACCTTCATTTCTTTTATTAAAGTTACTGAAGTTACAGAAATGACTGAATTCAAGTCTTATTTCATTAAATCATAGGAATTTTGTAATAATCACAAAGCACAGAGCCGAATGTCATAATTCCCACTGAATAATCCAAAACATTAGTAGTTGATTAAAAAATGTGGATATATGCATCTCTGGCGCTTTCCCAGTAATATTGTCCATTAATCTTCAAAATCCATTAAACAAGTGGACCAGTCTGTTAAGTCATCATTTTTGCTGTTTTCGTTCAAGCTGGTCTGTAATGTAATACTTTTATTCAAAAGTCAGCACAATCTCACTGTAAATTTGGAAGTAAATCAATTTGCTCAAACCACTCAGAATTTTGAGGCATTATAATGCCATTTAATGGTAAGATCACAGGTTGTAATGTAATTTCAATGTGTGTTTTCTCTTCCAGGGACGGCATAGAGCAAAGCTACCCGCAGCTGGGAATTTTCAGTGGCAACACAGCCCTCGAGTCAGCCTACAGCACTTTCAATCAGGTTCTTATCAAGTTCCACAGCGACTTCTCGACAAGTGGATTCTTTGTCCTCAATTTCCATGGTTAGTTTCTCCTTCAAATGAAAAATGTTGCCGCTGAAGTGCAATGCATATCGTAAAGTGCCGCTCAAAATATATATTAAACTTGTTTTTATACTCTGAGGCATGAATGCTGCTTCTGATGACATCACGTTATTTCTCGAGATTAGAAAAGTCAAAAATAGCTTTACTTTGGCCTCTTAGATATTAGTGTCAGCATGCAGGCATGTTGTTGAAAAGCATAGGAAAATCGGAGTGTGAAAATGAACCAGTCTTTCATTTGTACTTCCAACTTCCATTTCAGAACAAGTCTTGCATATTCGCAAGTTATAGACATGTGGTTTTATTCTTGAGAGGGCTCCAAGTAGGTTGATGCATAGAACGTCTCAGTTATGTATGTAACGGAGACATTATGTCGGTGACCAACGAATCTGGATCCCGCCAGAGAGACCAATCTACTTGGCGTGTAACAAAACAAGCCAATGGGCATTGGCATGCACTGATTGCATCCAGCTGCAACTGATCACTGTGTGAGTATAAGTGAGCAGCTGGTGCATGCATCATTTATGTTTTCACTGAGGAGCCAAGCTAGGCCCAGCAGTTCAGCTGAGGTACAGTGGCTGTGGCAACGGGACATGACGTCTCCATTCCCTCCTTGAGGGAACAAGGGTTACATACGTAAGCGTTACATTTCAGTCGGTCACTACGAGTCACATTGGTGACCGATGAACCGGGGTCCCTACCAAAGCGCCGCAGGAGCTGCCCTCTTCCAGTGCCCTGTGTAGGCCTTCTGCTCCTTCCTATAAGGCAGATTATTGGACAGGGCTCTACACAGAGGAGGTCATTACTGCTGTTTCTCGAGCAAACAAACCAGTAATGCAGGATACCACTGGAAAAGCGTGCCCTTCCTGTTCCTTCCTGTTTTCCCCCTTCAAAAATTTAAGGGACAGTTACTCACGTGAAGTAACCTCGTAGGGCCCTATTGCACATGGAACTCTCTAAGACGGCTCAGGCTGCATCCTCTAGAGATGGCAGAACATAGTCTACTAGGAAAACACGCCCCTAGTAAGTGTACCGTGGAACGCACATATGGGATCCCAACAGGGTCACTCATATAGACACTGGCCTGACAGTAGCTTTCAAGAATGCAATAGCTGAAAAGTCTGGCGCCAAATGTTCCACCACATCTGGCCACCGGAGTGCTGGAGGACTCAGCAGGGTTTGCCTGGACAGGGAACTCTCTGGGTGTAAGGTCGCCGCAAGTCGACTCTGAACCGGGCCTCTAAGTGCCACTACCTGTTTGAGGTGAGAACACAGGAGGAAACTGGTTGGACACACAAGCTATAGAACCAAGCAAACGTGTTAGGAGTCGCCCAGCCTGCAGCTCTACAGTTGTCTGTGCCACGAGCTAGCACCCAGGACGATGTGACACCTCTAGTGGAGTGAGCAGGGAAAGGATAGCCGTCATCTCTGGGTCTGGCTCGGGCAAAGCTACCACACCCAAAGGGGACAACGCAGCCGAGTCATCATCCACGAAATGGCCGGTACACTCGCAGTGAGTGCCCAGACAAGTGAGGCAGCGATCGTGACCATCCTTAGGCACAAGGAAACGACCACACCCAGAAACTCACGGTTGAAACGACATCTTTGAAAAGACGTTTCAAAGAGTTTGCTCTTTTAATGCTGAAGCACACAGACTCCTGGTGTGGCTGTCTTGCTCGGAAAGATGATCCTCATGAGACCGTGACCACCGCTGCAATTTAACACCCGCACTCGTTTCGTCAGCTTACTGAAAGAGAATGAGCAGTAGTGATGCACCACTGCTCAGCTCTGAAGCGAAAGGAAAAATTATGCATGCACCAGCTGCTTAGTTATACTCACACAGTGATCAGTTGCAGCTGGATGCAATCACTGCATGTCAATGCCCATTGGCTTTTTTTGTTAAACTCCGAGTAGATTGGTTTCTCTGGCAAGATACCGATTCGTCTGTCACCGACATGACTCGTAGTGACAGACTGAAAGGGAACTGAATGTTATCACATATTGTATATGTACTTGAAACTGTGAGAGGTTTCCTTGTGTGGAATATTTCATGCCTATAAAGGTGAACAAAAAGGCAAATTGCTTCTTTTTTTCCTTAGCTTATCGACTGAAGAAATGCCCTCCTCCCCCTACGGTTGAACAAGCAGAGATATTATTTGAAGACCAGGACTATGAAATTGGTATGAACAGCTGTCCACTTGTCAAAGTTATCATTTCTTTATTATGTTTTTTTTTTTGTTTAATTCTTCTCACTATACCATGCAGGTGACATTGTGAGGTATCGATGCTTTCCTGGGTTTACATTGGTTGGCAGCGATGAGCTCACCTGTAAACTGAATTCTCACCTGCAGTTTGAGGGTCCACCACCAGTGTGTGAAGGTCAGTGAAGAACAAAACCTATAGAAATATGAAAGATACATATTTCTATATAGAAATAAATAATATGGTCACACTTTCATTTAGGGACCAATTCTCACTATTATCTAACTTTTATCTATGACTTTTGTCTTTGTAAAGTTCTCATTTGCTGCTTATAAATAATTAGTAAGGTAATTATTGAGGTTTGAAGTTAAATCTAAAATATGCAATATGATCTAAAATATGGTCATGCGGAATAAGAAATTAATATGTGCTTTATAAGTGAAAAACAACCAATATGTGAGAAATGTGCATGCCAACAAGTCAGAACTGGTCCCTAAACTAAAGTGTTACCAGTAATATTTTACAGAAAGCCTATGTTTTGATTTTTCTTTTCATTTTTAACATATTTTAACTTGAAAATTAAAATTATTTTAAGTATAAATTATTTAAATTGTATAAAGTGTTTAATATCTTTAATGTATGCATGTATAGAGTGCATCCCTTGTTATGTTTATTTTTGTGCTGACAGAAAACAAGATGCAAGCTTAGCGTCCTGATGATGACAGTATTTTTTGTTTTATTTGGGTTTTTTTTTGTATTGCACAAATAAAGCACTATATTACAGTAATCAGACTATGTTAAATAACAGATATTTTTACAAAACACAATCAAAAGGAAGTATTTCATGTAAATAATTTAAAGATGGCTGGGGACCACCAATCTGAAGTAATAAAGATGTTGAATAATTAGTGTGATTCTTGTAATCAAAGCTTGTAAAATTGTAATCCATAAAAAGATGGCACTGAGAACCCCAGAGGCTGCATTGTTTTGTTGTATGGTAACAAATAGACAGTAGCCGACAGCTGTCTTGGGAGCGAAGAGTGGGAAAAAAGCATTCCAGTTATCCACCGAAAAGCTTTCAGTTGTAAATCTGAGCCGTTTGGCTTGTCTGTACTTTCTGTACAGTGCCATGAAGAAGCGATAGTTCTCCTGGTTTGTTTCCTCCACCCTCCCACCCACAAAGCGGATTAACAAAAAGCTTCAACTCACTTTGTTGCTTCCTCAAACCAAGGCTCGCGGCCCCTGAGGTAAATCCAGGAGAAGCACTGCGCATGTTGGAGAAAGTTTTTCAACTTTACTGTTTTTACTTAAATACTCTGGAGCTTGCATCTTGTGCTTTGTTAGCAGGACAACCACATTGTGATTTGTAATATGAATCCTGTGAAATGCTGTGTCTATGCTACAGCTCAGTGTCCTGCGAATGAAGAACAGTCTGCCTCCTCTGGTGTGATCCTGAGTCCAGGATTCCCAAAAAACTACCCCAACTCACAGACCTGCTCTTGGATCATCAGAGTGCAGCCTGCCTTCACCATCGCCATTTATGTAGAAATGTTCCAGAGCGAGAAGCAGTTTGATGAACTGGAGATCTTTGATGGTAGACTCTATTATTTTCTATTCTATTCTACATCACCATTTATGATGTAGAATATAATATAGATCATATGTGTAGATCATGCATGTAAATTGTGTTTTGACCATTTTTAATCTAATCAGAACGAAGTAGGCTAGTACGTGACAGAGATGCCTTTACAGATTTTTTTTGTTGTTGTGTTGTGGATAGATCGATATACCCAGCAATATGAATATGCATGTATGTGTGTGTGTGATCTATATATAAATAGAGTATGTGTGTGTGTATATATAGGTACATAAATATGTACCCTAAATGTATGTGTGTGTTTGTGTGTGCATAAACGTGTGTGTCTGTTTTTTTTCTGTTTGCTGAATGCAATTTAAATTAATCATATAATTATTTACGAACGATATGACATTTGAATTTATTTTGCTTGAAAATGCTGTACTTTGTTAACAAGTGCACTACTTAGATTAGATTAGATTAGATAGAACTTTATTAATCCCTCGGGAAGGTTCCTCTGGGAAATTTTTTATTTTTTTATTTATTTATTTATTTTTTTTTAGAAGAAAAAAAAAATATTTAGATAAAAATAAAATTTTCTCAGTATTTATGTCCAAAATGTTGTATTTCTGATGAAACATATTTTCATTCAAGTAAAATGGTAAAACATGAACACAAAATGATAGAATGAAATGTTAGGGTGTTTTGTTTGAAAGCAGAGGCGTAGTTCTTTATTTTGATATATGATATATGTGCATATCAGAAAATATTCTGAAGCCTGCCAAATAACTGATTAAGCTGCTTATACTTGCATTTGTGAACTGAGTGCTTCAATGAATGGGGCGAAATAAGTTTTTATTGTTTCTCATTGAATTTCCATTTTTGGGTGAACTATCCCTTTAATGGGTGGTCTGAGTTTTTTACTTAGAAAAACAATGAATATATGACAATGAATATATTTATTTTTAGGTTTTAGTGGGTATGACATGGATAATAGAGCTTTTACATTTTATTATGTGTTTTTCAGCATTTCTGAAGGACCTAGCCAAACGACAGGAAAAAAACTGTGTAGTGTAAACAGTTGTGATGACCAGGTTGAATTTAGATATGCTGATTTGATCAAAGGTGGCACTTGGCTTGAAAAGTTTGAGAACCACTCTTCTATGATATTTGTTCCTTCCTAAAGTGACGTCTGCCTTGTTCCTGCACAACAGATTTGTGGCTTGCAATATTTAGCTTTGCTTGTTGTTTTTGTGATGTTTTATTTACCAGGGCCATCTGGACAGAGTCCATTGCTGGTGGCTTTGAGTGGGAACCACTCCACACAATTGAATTTCACTAGCAAAACAAACCAGCTTTACCTCAGATGGTCAACTGATCATGCAACCAGCAAGAAGGGCTTCAAAATACGCTACACAGGTTTGTTAAACACGTTTTACTATTATTTTATCATGGTTTGCACTGATGCAAGAATTAATTTAAGCTTATTCTTAGAAAGTTGGGAAAAAAGCAAAACACTTATTGAGCACAAAATCAAAGGATAGAATAAATTCTTTACTCTTTAAGGATCAGAATGTGTTGTCAAATAAAAACAGAGTTGTTTTCTTTTTCTCTAGCTCCATCCCGACATTTAAATCAAAACATTTACAATTCTTTCTAAATAGCCTGTTGGTACATTTAATAGTATGTAATAATATGTGCCTCAGATTAATTCCCACCATTTAGCCCCCCAAGGTTGTAGCTTTGGATCCAAATGGGTCAATAAGTAAAAAAGTCAGGTTTTTCTATGTTGGCCCTCATTAGTGTGGAACCAGACATGTCCTACCTTCAGGGAGCCACTGGCAAGTCTGCTATAATAGAGGTCAAAGACACAGTAATGAATTTTGCTGAATAACTACCATGTCGTATGCTTCTGACCAACATTTCCACCAATGGCTAAACATGATATATTGGCCACAAAGCCAGTGGCCATGATTACTCGGCATCTCTTTACCCGTTCCCATTTCTCTGCCTCTCTGTCAACGTTTCTTGCTCTCTGTGTTCATTTCAGTGGATCTTTTTGACATGCTATGCCCTGTGCAGGCCCATTATTCCAGTATGTTGCCACATGTTTCCTGTTTATTGGATTTTGTCAAGAGTAGACAGAAAGAGAAACCATTACTGTATGTCACTCGGAGGAGCTGTTTTCTGGCTACTGTGTTTTTACATTTTTTTAATAATTACAGGAAGTAGGATTGCTTTTTTATAACCACTGTTATCTCTGTAAAGCATCTTTCAGAAGCAACTTCAAGCCCCTCCTTGTTTTTGTCTGTTGGGCTTTTGAGGGTAAAGAAAATTAAAATGCAGTGCCACATGGACATTTTTTATGCTAGGTCTAGTTAATCACTCACAGCTAAGTCTAAACCTCTCAGCAGAGTTAGTGTGATGATGCATTTGATTTGATCTGTCTGAAGTGAGATTAAGCTTTGACATCCCTCGAGCTTCTGCTTTCCTTTTTATTATGGGTAAACTGTATTTGTGTCACATCAAAAACAAGATCTAATGATTTGTTCATAACCATCAAGCTGCATTTTCTTTCGTTTTATCTCAGAATCAAGCTCAGAATCAGTTCTAAAGACCTCATTAAATCCAAGTTTGAGTTGTATGGCTTTTAGTCCACATCACATAGTTCTGAGTTCATCTAAATGGCCAGGTGCAACCAAATTAATTTAGCAGATAAAAATAAAATTAAGGGTACAGTATTTTTATTGTTTTTAAACTGACGAAAATATGAGTTACGCTTATGAATTTTATGTGCGTAAAAAACTGCCAAAAACAGCAAATACTTATGTATTGTATAGAAGTAAATGAGTTTTTAATCCATATGACTTGTTTACCAGCAAAAATATCCTTAAGAAATATATTTAGCCTAGTTTCAAAGGAAATTATGACAGCTCTGTAAGTGTGTTAAATTGATCTGTAAAATGTGTTCAAATCTGAAAAGAAAGCTGTATATCTGTCATATTACACTAAAAAGTTTTCACATGGTTTGAATAAAGGATTTTTTTTTTTAGTAGCCGTGAACATGAAAGTGTTCATACCTTAACAAACTGCTTATTTCTGTCTCCCTCAGCTGCATACTGCAGTGTGAACGATCCGCCCAAGAATGGAGGAGTCATCAATAGGGTGAGAGATCGGCCGGGAAGCAGGCTCCAGTATTACTGCAACGCTGGCTACAGACTCGTGGGTCACAGAAATTCTACATGCAGACTTCATCCCAATGGGCTTTACCAGTGGGACAATCCGGCCCCACTGTGCCAAGGTAACTCACACTCAGCAGAGATATTCACTGGCTCATTTTCCTCTTTAAATGGCTGGGAATTGCCTTGAAAAGGGAACCTGCCTCTTCACTCATGAAAAATGTGTAATTCTGCAGGGCGCTCAAAAGCACCTCCGCACGCCTCGACGAGAAGCTGCTTTTATTCCATTAAACACTTTCATCGAGGACTGTGCAATGAGATCACGAGTGTTCTTTGTCCCAATGTCATAATGGGCAACTCTTCAGTCACGCTAAGACTAAGACAGAAATGTAATTGAATGTATTTGATGTGTCGCGGGTTCTCTTAATTTCATTGTTCACGCTTCCTTCTCTGCTCCTTCCTCTTTTATTGAGGTGCTAATTTTATCCTACAGCCTACGTGGCATTTTGTCCGCCCTTTCTCCTTTCACACTCCGAGCCCTCGTGTCTTCTGTTCCAGAGCATTGTCAAAGAAAATAGTCTCTTCTGGAGGTTTGCTGTGCGTTCATTAGCGAGACGAGTCATCCATCAGACGTGCACTTGCATAAAAATAGAGAGCGAATGAACTGTATGCAGGCCTAATTGTTCCAGCTGTTATTTGTGCAAGTTTAAGGCAGGTTAAAAGATGAGTCTGAGATGATTATATAACGATTAAGTGTATTGCACTTTTCATGAATAATGTAGGAATAATAGGGTCTGAAAGTTTTACAAGAAAGTCTTTGATGTTTTTTCTTCTTTTTCTTCTTCTAACAAATATTCAGTGAAAGAAGATGTGCATAACCTTAAGATCATTAACTTCAGGAGGTTTAACTAAATATAAGCCTCTTTATTTTATTTTATTTTATTTATTAATTTATTTATTTATTCAATCTTTTCAACTCAGAGTAAGCTATTATTCTTTTCTTTTCTTGTTTTACTTTTAGGTCTGACTTTTTGGGCTCATGTAATATGAGAAAACCTGATTAATAATTGTAAACACCTAAATACAGTATGAGGAGTTTTTCCAGCCTTAATGGACAATTAAATAACTAAAACTAAGTAGTTATTAAGATTAAGGTGGTTTGGAATTGGCAAAATGTGTTTGAAAATTTAGCATATATATATATATATATATATATAGCTCAAACCATTCTAGTGAATAAAAAGCTTCTGCTGACATCTAGCCAAAAATGGTGCCCAGGGCCACACTTACATTCCAACCTTTTAAGGATGTTTCACAAAGATGCAAGCCAAACTTTCTATACATTTAACAAGCAAAGATTTTTCTCATGAAATCTCATTAATCTTAATCACACAAAGGTAAATGACACCAATCCAAGGACAGGAGGTTATGGCACTAATATCCTTTAACCAATGCACGCAGCTCAGAATAGCCCTGGCTAGGCCCCATTTGTATTGAAGGGCATCTAGAATGGGTACTAATTAAGGCCAATAATCTCTTTAAGTGGTGGGAGCGAACCGTGCAGTCTGCCAGCAGGTCAGTCTGAGGTAGAGGAGGGCTCAGGGCCTGATTTTTATTCAGGTTGTGATCATTTTAACTTTTTAATTTTAATTGGTCCCATTGCTTTCCTCTGTGTGCCTGCCATTGTTTTTTTTGTTTTTTTTTGTTTTAGAAACAACCATCATTTCTTTCTTGTTTAAATAAGCAGTTGTGGATATGAATGGTTGCATGTAATAGAGGTCTGCTACCTGACCAGAGACCAATGAGACCTGACTGACCAAAACATTTTAAACCATTTTTTTTTAGTTATTAGTTAATGCATTTATTAGATCAAGGTCAGGGTTATGTTTATTTATATTGCAACTTAGAAGCAACATGAGAGTTGACTAAAGTGTTGCACAACAGACATCACTGTAATAGAAAGCCTAATTAAAAAAAAAAGTGTAAAATTTACAAAACATGTTTTATTTTGTACAAAACAAATTAAAACATAATTATACTAATGCTTTAAATACGTTACGTGTAAGTCTGGAAAAATAGATGTGTTTTAAAAGATTGTGATTAAATAATCAAGCTGCTAAATAATTTTAGACTTTTAAATTTGATTATTAATGTTGAAATTAAAAGGTGACACTTGTTTAAAAGTATTGTTCATTGTTAGTTAATTTTAAACAATGTAACAGACTTATGCTAACAATTTTAACCTTATTTTAATAGTGTTTTAACATATTACATACTATTTCAATCAGTTCTGGGCTGTAAATACATTAAATTTTATTTTTTCATTATATGTCATGGATTTACCACCTTTTAGTGTTCCTGCAATGCTCCTGCTTTCAAATTAGTTTAGTATTTGTTTATTTACAATTTCACACATTAGAAAAAAAAATATGGTTGTATTTCTGTATGCGTCAATAATATAGTCTAGAAACATATAAAAAACATTGTGCATAATTCATGGTAATGTAAAATATATTCAGTACGTAAAATGTTGTAATCGGCATTAAAAATAATGAATAAAAAGGTTAAATATGTTTAGCTTATTTTAGATTTTGAATCTACTATGCTTATTTATTTTGTTCATTCTGAAAATCAAGTATTCAATCTCACCATAGTCCATAATTCACACATCCCCATGACAAAAAAAAAAAAAACATGATATATCCTTTTTTAAAATTTTTGTTCAGACTTCCTGTGTTTAGAACGAGTGATAGTGTCTTTTTCTAGAAAGTCAAGTCAGTATGTGTTGTAAGAATTTGAACAGAATGAGTGTTCTATATATAGATGCGCTGTATAGCACGCAGCCACCTGTAATGCTGTTTGTCTGACTGGCAGCTGTGTCTTGTGGAGCGCCGGAGTCTCCTGCTAATGGCTCGTTCCACGGCTTCCAATACACAGTGGGCAGTAAGGTGCAGTACCAATGCGAGGAAGGCTATAAGCCTGACACGAGCAGCCTGCTCACTGCTGTCTGCCTGGAGGATGGCACCTGGAGCAACGTGGCACATCCTACCCGCTGTTTACGTAAGCAAATCAAGCCCTCTGTTTCTATGCCAACAGCATGTTAAAATCTACTGCCTCATTGAACCGCCGCAGTCAGCCGCTTTCTCGCTCGGTTCCCCCTCTGAGAGTAATGCAGGGCAGGTAATTGGCAAAATTAACAATAATGACTTGATTTTTTTGTGGTTTGGCAACTCAAACAAGACAAATGGTATGATGTGGCATGTCCCTCCTCTGACCTGAATTACCATTAGCCTACAAAGCCGACTAAAGAGCCAACAGCCAAATAACCAAGTAGCCAAGTATTATGCATTCAGAGGTCACGGCGAGAAAGACGCTCATTATAACCAATGTTGCTACTAGATAATATTATTTAATATTATGATATTCCTCATCATCGATGGAAAGGAGAAAGGATGAGGCTTCTGCCCTGCTCCGTAACACTATGTCAAGGTGTTCTTTCACATGATAGTATGACACATCCACGGTGTCTGAGACCAGCTCGAGATGTTTGTAATTATCTAAACAAGTGCGAGCTGAGGGACGTGAAACCTTTGTCATGTAGAACATGGGGAGAGAACATTATGTGAGAGATAAAAGCAGGGGGAGAGAAAGATGTTTTGGTCTACTTAAGATCTTGTTTTGTATACCTGACCTAGCTTACATGCTTTTTTTCCTTAAAGTTTTCCCATGCTGAATTATGCTTCTTTTGAATCCAAGCTATGCACTGTGCTGTTCAATCAAAGGACCATCTGTTCCATGCTGGCTTCAATATTGTTACTCTGAAACCTTATGTTTCCACTTCAGTTTTCAACCACCTTTATATGATCACACAAGACAAATCAACCACATTTTTCAATCTTGAAAGTGCTAACGAAATGGAATGAAACCCAAGCCATTCATAGGTTGACTTGGAAAGAGTGAAAATTCTTTCAAAGATTGATTTCTTAGTTTAAAGTCAGTCCAAGATTCTCTACCAATGATGTGAGTTTATAGAACAATGGCGAATGAGAAATGTGTAATTATATTCAAAGATACAAACCACCTGATATAACACTAAGCTTAAGAGATGTTTTTAAAAATAGCATATTCTTGATGCTTGTTGGCTATACTCATTCATATTCATATTTAAATAAAATAATTTGTGAATGCTTTAGAATAATTTTGCATTGATAGCATTTATAAAATAATTACTTTTTAGTATTTATAAAATATTGGCTTATGATCTGTTTATTATGTTTGTCAATGATAATAATGAAAGTGACATTTTAGTTCAGTGTATATTTAAGCACGTAACAGCAACCTTTGAGAAGCCTTGGGATGCATGCGTTCAGTCAAGTGTGTCCTAACTTTTGACTGGTATTGTATATATATCCCATAATTCCTGTAAGCTCTAGTTATTACAGTTCTAGGACCCACAAGGTCATGGTTTTCCATTAATGCATTCTTTGCCTTCTGTCCTGCAGCGGTTCAGTGCCCTAACATTGAGAGCATGCTCTCAGAACACATGGTGTGGCGTCTCATCTCAGGCTTGCTGAATGAGTTCGGTGCACGAATAATGCTGAGCTGCTCCCCAGGCTACTATCTGATGGGCAGGAGGACCATCAAATGCTTAGCTAATGCAACATGGGAAGGGCTGGAGGAGAAGTCTACCTGCAAGAGTAAGAATGCACATACATTTTTATTTTTTTGTCCATTTTGGAGCTTGGCTGTATAAATCATTATCCACTTTCATTGTATAGAAAAAAGAAAAAGCTCTGTCTGTCATCTTTTGTGTTCCACAGAAGAAAGAAAATCACATAAAAGTGAATAATTGATGATAACGTTTCCAATTTGTGCTGAACTATTCCTTTAAGAAGACCCCACAAAAAAGCACAATTGAAATCGTATTCCGCTCTTGGGATTTTACGAAAAGATCACTGTGTTAATTACCAAACAGCATCCATTGTGAGCTAATGAAACAAATTCATTAGGGTAGCTAATATGTCTGAAATCTGGCCGCTCTCTATACCACATCTCGTTTATTTCTCCACTGATCCAAGCGTAATCCTTTGGATTTAGCATGCATGCATAAGACGCCATCCACTGCTTAGTCAGTTCTGATCGTGGCCCGGTTTCCACCACGGGGACAGGCTGTGTAAACAGTATCACGGTGATTAAGTCTTCGGTGAAAAATGCTTTAACTAATTTGAGGTCAGAGAGCAAATGTAAATATTCTAATCAGAGGCAGCTTAATTTTTAATGTGTTTATGCACCATGATGAGTAAGTTGTTAATGAAGGGAACAGATGCAAACAGCTGGGGCTTAAATTGTAATTGGACTTCTTAAAATGTCATAAAATAAATGTGTGTTGATTGCATGACTAGTGCATGCACATAAAAAAGCATTAGTGTTGTTTGCAAAGGTAAGCATCGCTATTACTGTTGCTCATACTCAGGGTTATGGATCTTAACAATTTCCTAACTCCGGGAATGAAATCTTGTGTATTTAATCCTGTATCGTTAAATCAATGGACATGAATAAACTGTCAAATTGTGCTTACTTGTGTAAGAAAAATATTTTAGAGGTAGCACTTTATTTTATGGACCAATTCTAACAATTAACTTGCATGCATAATATCATCATATTGGCTGTTAATTAGTACTTATAAAGCACATATTAATGCCTTATTCTGCATGATATTCATCATATTTTAGATCCCTTAAGCCTGCCCATACCTAAACTTTACTACCTTACTAACTATTAATAATCAGCAAATTAGGAGTTTGTTTATGAAATACAGTAGTTGCAGTTAATGGATGGTTAATAGATAGAATTTAAACTTTAAAAAACGTAATTCTTTTATTTATTTATTTTTGTTCCAGTTCACTTGCAGTTCTTCTTTTTTTAGAAGTTTCAGTATATGTATTATCTTATTTAATATGAGGCCATGAAATAATAACTGTGAATGAATTCTCTTGAAGGAGTGTTAGCTATTTATAGAAATCAAACTATTGTAAACAATTAAACACTATTTAAAAGTTATTTTGGTAACACTTTAGAATAGGGAACGCATACATTATTCACTATTAACGACGACTTTTTCCTCAATACATTCCTATTTCTCTGCTTGTTAATAGTTAGTATGGTAGTTTGGTAGGGATTGGTTAGAATTATTGATGTAGAATAAGGTCATGTAGAATTGATAACAAATGATAATCACATCCGTGCTTTGCTTTTAGCCGTGTCCCCTTCACCCCTCCATTTCCTGGTAGCTGGCAGTTACTGTGAATAAGAATGGCACATTGTGTCCACCATCATCAATGTGACCTTTTTTTCAGCTAAAATTACCATGTGTGTTCAAGATATTGCATTGGCTATTTCCCGCAGTCATTTCCTGTGGGGAGCTTCCATCCCTTCCTAATGGCAAGAAGATGGGCACCCTGACTACCTACGGCTCCACGGCTATATTTGTGTGTAACACAGGGTACACTTTAGCCGGCTCACACGTGAGGGAGTGTCAGGCTAACGGTCTCTGGAGTGGAGATGAGACCAAATGTCTGGGTAAGTACCATCTTTCATCAGGGATTCTGTGATCGGACGTTATTATTACTGAACCATTCATGTGTAGAGAAAAGTAAATCTGTTTACTGGATGTTTTCCTCCTCTATTATATTATGCTTGTATAGTTCTAGTTATTGTACAGCACTAAGAACAATGTGATTTCCCTAAGTAGGACATGTTCCTGGAAAAACATCCTTTGTTAGTCCCAAAACAATATTCATATCATACATTTACAGCTCTAACCCTAAATTGACATAGTCTTGTGTTGCCAATAATAATTTATGACTTCTGTAGTGCTAGATAATACTGGAACTAGGACAAAATCCTTAAACAAACATTCAGAGCAGCTAAACTAAGATATACCACTGTCTGATGATCAGTGCTGACCCTTAGACACATCACCTGCTGCTTGACCAAACAGCACGGAGGGCATTTTCTCAAAATGTCAAGCGGTGACTGCCAGAGTGCTCTCTGGACTACTGTAGCACTGATGTGTCTGTGCTTCATGCTCCGTAAAACGTGCAATTTGAATTTGTGTTTGTTTAGTAACAAATGTTGATTCTGACCGCTTGTGAAAATGTTTTTCAGCTGGTCACTGTGATTCTCCGGATCCTATTGTCAATGGCCACATCAGTGGTGATGGATCCAGTTATAGGGACACAGTTGTTTATCAGTGCAACCTTGGCTTTCGGCTCATAGGGACATCAGTTCGTATCTGCCAACAAGACCACAGGTGGTCAGGCCAAGCACCTGTGTGTGTTCGTACGTGTCTTTTTTTATTTCATTTATATTTGTTTTATATTCATGAATACATTTCTGGGCCCTTCTAAATTACTTACATATTTATATAGTAATTAAATTAAGTTGTGTTTAATTCATTTATATAGTGCTTTTTACAACGCACATGATTTCAGTGCAGCTTTACAGAAAATCATGATGTTAATGCGTATAATGTTAATATCTGGAAGATTATATAATACACAGTTTGCGGTGATTACATAATACATCATTTGTTACAAGTCCAATAGTAAAAAGGTTAGTGAAAAATATGATATTTTCCACTTTATATAGAAAGCTGTGACATAATACAGGTGATTTTTTGGTGACAATATCAACAAACACATCTTAGATTACCTTAGATTAGCTTGTGCTTAGTGCTGTCAAACAATTAATTGCACAATTAATTGCATTCAGAATAAAAGTTTGTGTACTGTGTATATATATATATATATATATATATATATACATTATGTATTTTAAAAATATTTCCATGCATATATTTATGCTAATATAATTGATTTGCACAAGCAGCTATAAAAAGGAAGTGATTGACTATTCTCCCTTTCTTAACAGCCATAACCTGCGGCCATCCTGGAAACCCTGCAAACGGTCGGACAAATGGCAGTGAGTTTAATCTAAACGACATGGTCAACTTCACTTGCAACACAGGGTATTTATTGCACGGTGCATCCAGGGCGCAGTGTCGCATGAACGGACAGTGGAGCAACCCTCTTCCTGTGTGCAAGGGTATGAACCTTTAAATAAACACGATTTTACTGTATATCAAACGCTTCCAGGCAGCCTTTCCCTTGTTGAGAATCTCAGCGGAGACGCAGGCTTGAACACCGTCTTGTTATGCGAGAAGCTCCTTAGTGAGGCTGTTTAACACCCACAGCTCATGGGCTTAGCATTAACAGAGCGAAACCAGCATCTGTGCTCAGCAGTCTGAGTCAGCCAGTGAATGACAAGAAGCAATGTGCAAATAATTCTCTGTGTGTCATTTCCCATCTTGAAGTGTCGATTTGAAAGTCAAATGGGTCTGCAGCTACCCGTGTGACATTGTGGGATGTTTTCTGACATTAAGTAGGAGTAACTGTGCACATCTTGTCACTTTAATGATTAATTAATGTGCAAAGGAAGTTGTTGATGGTGGCCTGGTGAAATTGAATCGTGACGGAAAATGGAGGCAGGTCAGTGCTTCTAAGATGGACAATTCCCCACAGGCTCAGCCAGAGCCCAGGGACGAAGCACTCAGCAGGGAGAACGGATGACGTTACTCTAAGCGAATGCATTGTTCCATGAAACAAGTTCAGTGCTGAATTGAAGTGAGCTTTGGGTTTTTGTTGGTTTTTATGAACTAACTAGATCTTTTCTATGGCAAGTTTAATAGTTTTGACTAAACCGTGTAGAAAAAAGGACATTTATTATTGGTATAATTGTAAGTTTACTATTAACAAATTAAAAGAAAAAAAAAAAAAAAACACACACACACATGCACAGTGTATAAATGATAAAAAAGGTACAATTCTAACATATATTCTAGAAAAAGTCATATACATTTACTCAAAAACAGAAATGTTAATGCACACAATTTTAAATAGAACTGTAACACATTTTTTTTGGGGGGGGGGGCATTAAGTAGTTGCTTATTAGCATGCACATATGATTGCCTTATTCGTAACCTAACAACTACTTTACTAACTATTAAGCAACAAATTAGGTCATTTTTTTTCTGAGGGAAAAGTCATAGTTGATAGTGAATAAGTGTTCCCTATTCTAAATACATCCTTAATACTTAAACTTAACAACTGCCTTACTATTAATAAGCAGCAAATTATTAGAATATTGAGGCACAAGTCATGGTTAATGGTTTGTTAATAGCAAGAATTAAGCCTTACAATAACTGACAAAAAAGAAAGTAGAACTGTAATATAAAAATGTAAAATGAGGTATTCTAATACTGTACAGTTGTTTAAAAGCTTTAAATCATATTACAATGAAAGTATTACTGTTAAGAGAAACCTAGAATTGCTATATATAATAAAAAAATAATTGATACACAACTAAAAAAAGTTGAATTGTTATATAAAAAAGATAAGTTGTCACAAACAATAAATAAAAAATGTTTTGTCTCACAATTGTTATTGTTTTACCACAAGCGTCAACCATTTTACTTATTTATGCCTCAGTCTTATACTGAGCTACTCTGATAGGATATTTATTTTCGAGATACACTCAGAACAAATCATGATGTCTCACAAAGAAAAACAACACAGCAATAACAGGTGCCAATTATCAACTTTTTAGCTGCTTGTCCACCCACTTTTCCTCTCCCAGGGGGCTTAATTGAATGCCGAGACATTGACAGCTGCCACCGAGGCAAGGCAGTATGGTTTGTTTCCCCTGGACATGGCGTCAACGTCTATCTTTTTTTTTATTATTATTTTGTTAAATTGCAATGGGCAGTAACTGAATTTGTTGCTGCATGGTCGACACAGCATGTTCCTGGTTTGAGTACAGAAAAATGTAATATGACCACATCTGTCAAAATCTGTCACTGCAGCATATAAAAAATCAGTTGTATGTGTAGAATAATGTTCACTGCGTGAACAGATATGTCAACTTTATATCAGAATGCATGCATGACATATTCTAGGTATGCACAAGAAAACAAAAGACCCTTGACTGTTGAGGAAATGCACAGATAAAAGACCAAGCGAGTTCTGAAGAAGCACAATTCACCCTCTTATAATCCATATCTTCAAAAAGAAAGTGCGGTTTAGGGTTTGGAGTTGATTGAAATTGCTCCAGAGGCTGCACCAGCGTTCCTACTGTTCTGCCTCCTCCATTGATTTCTTCTGTCTTTTCTCACTCTTGCTTCCCTGTCAGACATTAAGCATCTGGCTGTTTTTATCTTGCAGTGGTAAACTGCTCTGATCCGGGCTTTGTGGAGAACACCATTCGTCACTCTCAACAGCGCTACCCCGAGAGCTTCAACTATAGAAACACCGTGATGTATCACTGCAAGAGGGGCTTCTATCTGCTCGGCTCCTCCGTCCTCACCTGCCAGTCAAATGGCTTCTGGGACAGATCACTTCCTAAGTGCCTTCGTGAGTGATAGCCTCGTATTTTGTCCAATACACGCTCATTCAGAGATTCATACAGTGCCAAAAACGGCTTTGCAGTTGTGTATGTGATGGAATGCTTCAAAATCATTTTCTAAATTAGAATTATGGTTCTTGTTTCCAGTAATATCCAACATTCCTAAAACAAGCTCACCTCATTGAAGAAAGATTATACAAGATTATTAGGCCTTCCTTTTTTCAGAGAATATTTTTTGCCAATTGAATGAATTGAAAAAATTTAGTTTGAACTAAGATGAGTATATTGTAAAAGTGTAAATATACCTACATCCTATATGTTTTACAGAAGTTATTAAACTTTTTAGGTATCTTTGTTTTGCTGACTGATTACTATTTCTGTTTATATATATTTTTTATTATTATTATTAATATATTTAGCACTTGTTCACTCAAGAGAATAATTTTAGAGATTTAGCATTGTGTCAGTGTGTTTTACAATGTTAAAAGTAAATATAACTGTTTACTGTTCAACTATAATTGTCAGCACACTGAAGTCATCTCTTAGAAGTTGCATCTCTTAATTCATCCCCTTAAAAGCTGCACTGCTACAACCATAAAGGACCACTTTTGTAACAAAAACAAGACCTTTGTAAACAAGACTATTACTGAACTGTCAAAATGTTCTTGAAGTGTTCTTGAAATAGTGGATCAGTACACAAATGCACACGGACATCTTTTTCTCAGCATGTCATGCTAGGAGCATTGTATTTATAACTTGACACATTATATATTAAATGTGTCAATATAAAAATAGTTCAGCATCTCACGACTCTCTCAGCCTATGTGATTGCCTTAGAAAAATGTCTGATTTGCATCTGGATGTTTTAAAAAACAATATAACGCCATATTGCTTACACTTTCTGCAGTGTATTGTTTGTAAGCAGTGCTCTGTAATTTATCCTACAATGTAGTGTGGTTGACTTGACCATGTATTTTAATTTTCACCGTGATGGATGAACCAGAACGAATATCAGCTTTGATTTTACCATCTCCATTCCTGACTATTTGATCAGACTGCTAAATGTTATTTTTATATACACACACATATTTATTTCCAAGGTTTTGATTTGAAATCGCTAGCTGAATTAAACAGGCCTCAAAGGTTAGGTCATGTGACATGTAGTTTATGTCTGCTGTTCACACTTACCATTAAAAAATAATATCCAGTATACTGTGCACTATACTGAAAATAAAACAGGGTAACCAAGCCATTATAGCCAAATGAAAATACGTAGTTTTGTATTATTATTAATACCTAATTAATAATTAATAAAATATTTAAGCAGCAAATTAAAAAAATATTGAAGGAAATGTCATAGTTAATAGTGAATATGTGTTCCCTATTCCTACTCACATGTAATTATGCATACTTTATTGTTATTATAAAAAAAAGTACTGTACATGTAACATGTAACACCTTAAAATCAAACACTGCATAGATCTATTTTAAGGCAATGCTTCAAAGTTACAGCTTTTCTGAATAATATGCAAAAGAACACTGAAGTTTTAGCAGTTTTGAAGTATCTTATCTGAGATCTTCTGTCCGCTTTCTTTTGCCCCTATAGCAATATCCTGCGGTGATCCCGGCACACCGCCACTTGCTGTTATGTCGGGCCAGAAGTTTACCAACAGAGCTGTGGTCCATTACTCCTGCAGCCAGGGCCGTACTCTGGTGGGGAACGCCACGCGGCAGTGTCTGGAGGATGGCCGGTGGAGCGGCTCGCCACCCTACTGCTCAGGTACACACATCAGCAGGAGGCAGAGCTTTAGGGCAAGAGACTGCAGACCTGATGTTTAAACCTCTGTCTGAGCAGCTCAGCTTACTTCAGACTTAAGTGTCTGTCTGAGCTCAGACAGATCTTAAAGTTTAAACAGTAACGGCTGTTGACATCGGCGCTAACAAAGTTCTATTTTCCTCAAAGTCCAGATGATGTGCACTTCACACTCTGACATTATATGTTTATGTGATGTGTTTATAAAATAATAAAGTACACCAGACTGCCCTGAACTAGATCAGTTTGGTCAGAAGTACACACATTCATTTTGCATATAGAATGTAATCATAAAGTGATTCCACATTTACTTGTGCAAACAAAGTGACTTACAAATGAGGACAAAAAAAGCAATGCAAATCATCAAAAGTGTCTAATGCAGTACACATAGGTGTTTTTGTTGTTGTTGTTTGTAATTTTATAAATGAAAAAAGTAGATACAGTAAAATGGTGTCATTGTTCCAATTGTAGAATAAATACAGTTTGACTACAAATTCCATTTTAGTACAAAATCAAGTCATCATCGTATCACATGATGTACAAAAATACAACACTAAACAAAACACAAAAAACGGTATGCATAAAAAGGATACTTTGACATCTAGTGTGAAGATGCTTTACAATTTGATATTAAATAAGTTTTTTATCTTCATTGTTACTCTAGATGACTAGTAGAAATAAGGCAACAATTACTTACATTTTAGCAGTAACATGCACACATTTCTACTGAGTTACAGAAGATTTCCAAATTCCTACTGAAGGAATCCACCAATCAGAGAAGTCAGAAAAACAGCAGCTGTCCCCAAAAAAGCTCAGCAGTAACCCCCACACCTATAAATCACTGAAAATGTTGTATTCAAAGTCCTACAACTTTAAGTAATATCTTACAAGAAGATCCCATCAATTAAGTTTTTTTTTTTCTCAATTAAGACTTGTTGCTTTGAATCAAACGTAAAGTATTTTCTTTTTTTTCCTCAGTTTTTGGCCTGCTTCATTACTTTTTATTTAACAATTGTTTGAAACAATTTCTGAAACCAAGGCTGCTGAGAAAGTGGGTGGTCATTGAGAGTCATGCCTTTGCCCAAATTGTAGGTGATAATCCGGGTTTCTGTGGCGATCCGGGAATTCCTCCACACGGTTCTCGTCTTGGGGAGGAGTTCAGACATAAAAGCCTCCTACGGTTCACGTGCGAAGCAGGCTATGCGCTGATCGGATCTTCGGAACGCACATGTCTGCAGAACGGATCCTGGAGCGGAACCCAGCCCATGTGTGAAGGTAAAGGTCACAGATACCTGTAGAGAGACACACAATGCGAAATTCACCAGGATTTTGCTTTGCACTTGAGCTTAATTAGATCAGAAAGCCAAGCGTTCCTTCGAGCAAACTGTGATCCAGTACAGGCAATGGCCTAATGAGAAAAATGTATGCTTGAGAGACTAGGGCTTTTTAGTTTGTGCCCTAAAAAAAAGGTTTAAATATATTCTTAGAACCTAAAGCAGGCTCAAATTACAACATGTTCTCTTTGTTTTTGAACCTCCCTTATCCTGCTCTGCTCATTCTTTTCTTGAATTGTACACTGTAATTAGTGTAATATTGATCTTTTGATGCTAACTGGACTAAAATAAGTAATTGCCAGTTAACTCAATGACTCTGGTTAGTAGAGCCACACAAAAGGCCTGTCATTAGCACGGTGCGTAATGATACATTGCTTTAATAAGGAATTGTGAATAGCCTGCTCTAGCTAACAGTTAATGGAAATACAAGACGTTTTGAAGTGATTCAGAGTATGAGCAGTATGAAGTTTTATTTTATTGTCATTGAAAACGTTTAAGTGGTTTCCTTGTTGCGGGAAACCAGACTGAGAATTTAAATTCATAAAGTAATGTAGTAGTTTAATATTTGCGCTTCCCAAACAATCCCAAAATTTTCAATCTAATTAGCCAACACCTATAAATTCATCAGTTTCATTGTAAAGGTCCACTGTATATCTCAATGTGTAATTTTGTTATTCTCAAATGAAAACAAAATAATAGCAGCCCTCAGTAAATAAACCTGGAAACCAGAAGTCGGAATCACCCTAGGAAGTATTTATACCGTATTATTAGAGGACAACAACAATGTGCCCAGTAGCTTAATGTGTTTTATCCCTAATTTATTTGTTTGTTTTCTGCTACAGACAGTACGATGGGGTTGCGTAAAATAGATCGATAATATACATTATTCAGGCCAGATTTATAATTGAATAAGGGCTTTAACACGTGGCTGAGACAGATCGCTGTGGGAGGTGACTTAATGGTGAGCTTTGTATGGATACAGACGATACTTTCCAGATATTAGAAATAAAACACAAGCCTGTTGCCACTTACAAATAATGACTTAAAGTTTGGAACTATATCTGTTTACAGCAGCTCTCCACTGGGATCCCATTAACTCTTAATTGGTCCAGTTTTTCTCTATTTAATTAAATTGTATATTACTTAATCCAAGAGGGCCAAATTACAGCTACAGAGCTTGATGATGATAAAGATAATGCAATTTATGTCTCCAACTATTTCATCTAAATTTCTGCTGTTTAAAATAACCCAGAGAGGTTAATTGTAGAAGTTTTTAGTATCGAAATGATTTCTTTACTGTAACTTAACCAACAACCAGTTGATCTTCAGTATGCTCTACACTCAACACTACTAAATGTGTGTTTATTTAATAGAAATAACAATTAGAAATGTAAATATAATTTGTAATTGTACTTTGTTCATCATAATTTACGAAGCATGAGTGAAAGCTGTTCATTATGTATTCCCGAAGTAAGGCTGTTACTATGCCCCACTGTGCAGCTTTTTTTTATTTCAATAAATTACTAACTACTATTTAAAGGTTTCAAGAAATAAATAAAAAAAAGTTGGAACTAAGTTGATCTACCCTGCTAACAGCCTAATTTCTTGTTTTTTGTTTCCACAAAAGCAGGCAAAATGTATAATTTAAATATTATTAGCTGTTGCATGTGAGTCGTCATCATTTAGAAAAGCACTGGTGGAAACTGTCGTATGGACACCCAACCAATTTATGGCTGTCAACAATTTCCGTGCTATTAGAATTTTAACTCTAATTAACCACATTGGAGCGTATCATCTTTACTTCCCTTATCTGAAAATGCCACTTCAAAGTATGACGTATAAAACTTGTCAAAAGCTACAACTAATTGGAAATGGAAGTTCATCTACCTTGCCAACAAAACACTGCAAGCTGCAAAACACAGTGCTTGTGGTGTAATTGGAAGTGTTATGCTTGTGGTGCTAGTCCTTAGATATGTTTCAAAGAAGCTCTTCTTTCTCGATTGCGTGTTCCGTCCCACAGAGCTGTGATCTTTTACTCCTTGCATTTTCTCTTTAACTTTTGGGTCTTTGATTACCTTTCCAGCTGTATCCTGTGGAAACCCTGGAACTCCGGCCTATGCCAGAATAGGTTTCAGTGATGGTATGCTGTTTCCTAGCTCGGTGACTTATGCCTGCTGGGAGGGCTACAAGACCTCTGGGCTCACCACTCGCCACTGCACCACCAATGGCACCTGGACCGGCTCAGCACCAGATTGCATTGGTCAGAACCACAACCTTTACTCTCTTTTATCATCACAAAATTTTTCATTTTACATTTTTTTGCCTGCTTTTGTAATTACACAAGCGTTGTTTATGCAGTGTGCCCTGTATGCTTCAGAAGTTGCACTTATAGTTGATTTGTTATGCCACAAGTCACGTAATTCACTACTGTTAACGTCAATAAAATGGGGTCCAAAATCTGATTCCAAAATGAAAGTCTGAGATGTAGAATAGTATTTAGACCTGAATAAACAGACAATTTCAACAACATATTCAGGATTCTGCACTATTTGTAGATCAATAATTACATTTTCAAACTGATTGTTTTTTTTTGTTTGTTTTGTTTTTCTTTTCTTTTTAAATGGTCTTAGTAACATTCTCAAATCATAAATGAACATGATCATCCCATTTTACACAAATTTGTGAATCTCTGTTGCTGCTGTTAACAGAATGTGAAAACATTCTGACATTCCGAAAAATAAGAAATGTAAAACAAAGTGCATTAAATAAAGCAATGTGTAAGCATTTCCAACTTTGGAATTACATCAAGGTGAAAGTAATGCAAACCCAAACATACTGTGACCTTAATATCAGGCAAAATATGTTCTCTTTTTTTTGTTGTTGCGTATTTATTCTGTAATGGTTTACATTTTTCACATCCATGTACACATCATAACCACATTTGTCTATAATATCTAAAAGCTAGCAATGCTTATGCAGTTGCATGGAGTACAGATTGATGTGAACAGAAATAATGTACAGGGCTTTGTAACCCCATTTTTTCCACATTTTGTTATGTTGCTGTCTTGCAGTATGTTAAACTTCTTGAAATTCCTTTCTTTCCACATGAATCTACACTGCATACACCATTATTGTTAACAAAACAAACAAAAAAACAAGAAATATAAATTATTTATTTCCAACTGTAATCTCTTTGTTTTATTAAATTATTATTTTTTTAATGTTCTTGAGCTTGTTCTCTCATTTTGCAGTTATCAGCTGTGGGGATCCTGGTCCAGTTGCTAGTGGAATTTACATTGGGAATGAGTTCACATTTAACAAAACCGTCTACTATCGCTGTAACCCTGGATATGTGATGGAGCCCTCTGGTTCATCTACTCTACGCTGCAGCAAAGATGGCACTTGGAATCAGACCAAACCAAGCTGCAGAGGTAAGCTCAACTTCCAAATGTACAAGGAAGTATAGTTAGTTCTCCACGATTGTCTCTGTACAGGCAGAGACGGCAACATTTCCTGTCACTCTGCAAACAGCATCATGAGAGCTTTTAAAAGATATACTAATATTGCGGAGTTCTTAGCATCCCAACATCAAAAGCCTTTCAGATGTTTTTGATCTTTGTTTTTTTGACTTGCCTGGCAAGTGAGATTATTCACTTATGAACTCCAAGGAGACGTTGCCATGAAATCTGTAGGATCTATGTTATCAGATGTCAGAATGAAATTAGCGAGTGGTGCAATGCAGTCAGCTCAGTCACGATAATTTCTAGAAAATATCAGATGCTTGTTTGCAGCCGCATGAAGAAATGCATCTGATGCTTGAAATTCAAGGAGATTTTAATACGTAATCCAATTTAATCATTGCTTCCTCCCGTTAGCGATACACTTCCTCCCTTTAGCAAACGGAACTTAATGATCATGGAAAGAAAATAAATAACTCTAAGCCCCTTGTTAGCATACTATTATTTTAGATCTTCATTTTTCCATGTCTGAACAAGTAAAAGAAGGAGGTGTTGGGTTTAAACACATTTTCAGTCAATAATAATGATGGTGATGAAATCAGGGCTGTAGGCTGTCCAGAATGCCTTTAAAATGCCTTTCAGTTCAGTAATCCCTTAGTTTGAACTGAGGTAGCAAACAGACTACGGAATTTTTTGATTTTGAATTTGAATGCAGGACATTCAATTTTGTTAAAGCTTCAAGAACTGTTTGCTTATATTGATAATCGCTGTTTAAAAAGCCAGTTGTAGAGGCTTGTATTACATTTATATGCTATATGTGTAGTTGACATGACGTTTTGAAGCACATCCTGCAGTATGACAAAATACTTTTCTAATTATAGCACAATGATTAGCAATGCAGCATTTATGAACTCATTAATTTGTAGATTACATGGAACTTTTAAAAAATTCATTTGTCACACCTCAAGACAATTTATGATGGAAAAAAGGTGATTTAAAAAAGTGCAAAATTTACAAGAGATGTATTCAGTCACTGCATAAAAAAATGTCCTTAATGGATTATTTTACATTTTAATTGTAACATTTTGATATTGACAAACACTTCTGCTGCTGTTAAGAATCAGCTACATATACTCAGCTACATATTTAGTTATTTTTAATAAATGTTTTGTTGTTGTTGTTTTTAACTATGGTGGCAGAGTACATTTCCAGAATGCTGTCATTTACTGTATGCCAATTTTGATTATTATTTTCTTTTTATGTTTTTGAAAGTATGCTTTTTTGCATTATTATTATTTTATTATTATTTTTTTTTAGTATATGTGCAATTAAATATGTATTCTTCATATCACATATCAGTATATTTTGACAGGATAAGACTATTTATAAGTTATGGATTATTGATATTATATTATATTATTAAAATTTGACTAATGTAAGTCTTTTGTTTAAATTGCAATGCAGTAACATACTAAAGATCCAAATTCCATACTATAAAAATGAAAAGGGAGCCAATTCATGAATACCGCATACTGTCTTAACTTTGTTGTGGTGGTGTTTTTTAGTAATCATGTGTGGCCAGCCTCCAGCTATCCGCAATGGGCGAGTGGAGGGCTCAGACCTGCAGTGGGGTTCTAGTGTTACCTACAGCTGCTTTGAAGGATACCAGTTGTCCTCTCCTGGAATAGCCACATGTGAAGGGAATGGCACATGGCGTGGTGAAATCCCACAGTGTCTGCGTAAGTAATGCTCTGATCAATTAACAGAAAACTGAATTAAACTCCATTAGCACATCCATGAAAAGAGGGTGTAAACAATGCGTTTTGCTTCAGTAGACTGCATATTTAATTACAAATATAAATGAGGCTGTGAGGGACATAAGTACAGTTTGTTTTGAGCTGATGTATTTTGGACAGCTTTCTGCTGTTCTTTTTGTCCACTGAAAATGCACAGAAAGTTGTATTTACAATTGCCAGGTACAGTATACATTTATTTGTTACTCTCACATTTGAAGTAAAAAACTGATGGTATAAACAATATAGAAAAATCTCAACCATCTTGACAAATTTCTGCCATCACACCGTACATGACATCATAGCGCCCTGCAATAAATCCATATATGGGCCAAAAGTTGATATTTTCTGTGATGGCTGTTGTTGTGTTTGGAGTATTGCGTCGCTATGATGGAAGGTTCATGGCTTGACTGAAACTGTGTGAAACGCAGCTACAGCACATCATAAAACCTGTTTTTGACGTTTTCAATACAAGTGTCAACACATCACAAATGGATCCCTCAAGTAGCCTGGCTTTCCGGCATGCAGCGTAAGAGGTATGAGGTGCATGCATGGAATCTGCTGTTAAATCCTTCTGGCTTTTATTGTAAGCTTTTGACACAGTGTCAGCTGTTACAACAAAAATCCTTGTTAAAAGTGCCAGAAAAAAGAAACCATATTTTAAGTACACACAACAAGAAGTACTATTATATAGAAGAGAACAGGGCTAGTTGTCTGACAAAGTTTGGAGACAAAAGACACAAATGCTTGTTTCTCCAGAAGTGTTTTTTTATGCTAGTTTCAAAATTCTTGTTTACATTTTTTATATAATTTATATACAAGTTAACACAATATAATCGCAGTAAGATATATTCAGACAAGTGTCAACAATAAGATAAAAACGAGCTGCGTTCTGTAAACTACATTTAATTATTTTGAAAATGTTTTTTACATTGTCAAGCTTTTTTGTGTTAATGTTTTTGAAAATGTTAAAATAGAACATTTCACGTGTTCGTGCTTGTCAGCAATTGTAAGTGAGGCTTGTTTGGCATGCTGCCTGGGGGAAATACTCAGGGTTAGGAGGGCAGCCAGGCCCTAAGACATATAGCCCTAGAGGCTCGGGGGAGAAATGAGACGGACGGCCGATTCCTAACCCTAAGAAAAGGAAAGAGGAGGAGTAGGGGAGGCGGAGGGATACAAAGTTCGGGAATGAAGGTTGGAAGTAGTTTGGTATATTTATAGGGCAGGATCGGGAATATGATTGGAAGATAACATAATTGGGAAATTGGGTAGGCGGAGATCGTAGATAATTACCTTTGCACACTCCACCCGAAATAAGTTTATTTCTAAACTACATTTTAATTCATGTAAAGTAAGGTACAAGAGGTCATTGTGTGAATACAGTAAAAGCTAGAGGTTTGAGTGCATTCACAATACAGCATATATTAATATGTTACTTTTTGAAGTAAAACCATCAACTAGAAAACTTTTCTCACCAGAAAAACAAATAGTCCCTGACAGTAAACAGCAAAAGAATGTTCTTGTAGGTGTATCCTCTCTACCACTCTGATGAAAAAATGATTTTTATAATAATTTGGTTTGTTGATATGTGGATTATTATTATTTTAAGGGTCCAGAAAAATGCATTAGTTAAGCATTAATTAATGGTTAATTTGTTCACAATTAAGTATTAGTTTAGCAAAAACACTAGTAATTAAAGATCAACCCAACATTTTAGGGGCCCTAATTATGGATCAGTTAAGCATAAATGAACTAGTAATTTATGATAAACTTGTTCAGAGTTATGCATCAGTTAAGCATGGACATGCATATAACATCTAGGTCATGAAGGTAACCTCACTCCCTGAAGGAGGGAACAGAGACGTTACATATGGGAACTCGCATGAGAGACCAATCGCCTGAGTTTAAGAAAAGGCCAGTGAACATCGGCGTGCACTCATTACATCCAGGTGCACCTCGACACTATGTAAGTATAAGAGAGCACAGATGCAGTGCACCTTCAGGTTTTGGCTGAGGAGCCGAGCCCGACGTCAGGGCGACCCAAGGTTTTGGCAAGGGGATGTAATGTCTCCGTTCACTCCTTCAGGGAACGAGGGTTACCTTCATAACTTAGACGTTCCCCTTTAGTAGAGTCACTCTGACGTTACATATGGCAACAGACCTATGGAAAAGGCCACAACCCTGAGGCCGCGTTATGCAGAGGCCACGATGCCGACAAGCGGACATGTCAGCAGGAGCCTTTGAAAAGTTTTGAGAGGGACTGCTGTCTTGTGCCTGAAGAAGTCCAGGCACTTCAGCACTGCCTGTGCGTGCTCATTGGTGGGACGGGCAGCATGTTGACCAAGTTCACCTCGATGCAGAGAAAAGAGATTGTCTGCGAAATAGAGATAGTTGCAAAAGTGACAGGCCAACTGGGAATACAGACATTCTCGACCCTAGACGCAAACCGCCGGAGGGGTCAGAGTCGAGGTAAAATCAAGACATAAAAGTACACACCTTCAGGTTGATTGATGTGAACCCATTCCGGTGCCGACCTATACGCAAGCTTTTTTGTTAGGATGTAGGCCCTTGGCTGCCGTACCATGCCTCGGTCTGCTTTTGAACTGCCAAGAACTGCTGGTGGCGAACAAAGGCGATTGGTCTCTCATGCGAGTTCCCATATGTAGCGTCGGAGTGACTCAACTGAAGGGGAACTTATGATTATCTATACATATAGTAAGAGCATATTAGCCATTATTTACAATTCATTTGTAATTTTTAAAGACAAACATTTATGCTATAAATAAACACAAATAAGCTCGTAATTAATTGTCACGTTGCTGCTGTGTGGATCTCGCGCTCTCGCTTCTTTATGGGCAGGCAGGACTCTGAGGCAAAAAGCTCAATGATAGGAACATTTATTAAACGAACAAAACAAGAAAACAAAGACAACGCAGGGAGCAATGCAAAGACATAAGAGCATACAAGTAACGTTATTGACTGACAGAGATACAAGACATGGGACGTGGTATTTATACATGGACTAATCAAACACACCTGGACAAACACGACTAGCAAAGGATGAACTCTGATGAGGAAGGTGGGGTTACAAATGAGAGGGAGCATACGGATCTGATGGAGGAGACTTACTTGGACTTACTAGGCCACGAAGATGCTCTCCTGAGCCGACCATACAGTTCGTAGGCCCTCCAGGGCAGAGCTGGTGGCGGAGACGTCCCTCTGGGTGGAGCAGGCGGTGGATAGGCCCACCGTCTCTGAAAAAGTCTGGGCTGTGACTGTGCCCTTTTTGACCGACTAGGCAGCATTTGTGCCTTCGAGGTCCCTACTGACTGTGAACGCGCCCTCTTGTAACCAACAGTCAGAGATGACACCCTTCTAGACCGACTAGAAGGTGAACACACCCTTCGAGACCAGACAGGGAATGGATACGCCCTTCGAGACCGACAAGGCTGTGAATACGACCTCCGTGACTGGGCGAACCACGATTCAGAGACCACCTTGGGTTTAGCAGCCACAATCGGGGCATGTGGGGACTCTATGGCCGGAACCGACATCTCCAGAGGAGGTGCAGCCTCTGACAGACCCGATGGAGTCTCCGAGTCACACACAGGTTCCGGAGATTCTGGCCATGGGGCCTCACAGTCTTCGTGGAGATCGGGTGACTTAGGTGACTGAGGACCTGGATCACAGACCGGGTCTGGCAGATCTGGCCATTCTGGATATGGATCACAGACGGAGTCTGGCGGATCCGGCCATGCTGAATGTATTTGACACAGCCCCTCGTACTGTACTACCTAACTGATGTACAATTGTTAATCATAAATTACTAGTTTATTTGTGCTTAAGTAATGCATAATTTGTGCCCTTAAAATGTTAGGTTAATCATTAATTACTAGTGTGTTTTTGCTCAACTAATGCTTAACTGTGAACAAATTAACCATCAATTAATGTTTAACTAATGCTAATTATTCTGGCCCCCTATTCTGAAGTGTTACCGGATTATCATCTTCCGTGTTTTTTAATAGATAAAAGATTTACATATTATTTGACAACATGCTTAAACAAACTAATCAAAAGAACAGTTTCTGAATATTTGTATTGTTCCATTTGTTTTCTCAGTATATTTGGAATATTTAATATAATATAATATAATTTAGTGTGATATAATATAATGATGGTTTCTAACTTGCATAAGCTATAGTGTGAAAATATGCCATGCTTTTTGCTTTAGGAAAAAGGATGAAAGCTAGTTCTGGTCTTCCATACAGTACATACAGTACTGTACCTTGCAATGCAGCTCATTCTGAATACTGCAGGATGGTTGATATTCAGCCTTCTCAGATTCTACACCTCAGTTACACATATTCCACTGGCTCCCTATGCCTGCTAGATTCAAGGGGTGCAAAGCAGTCATTGGTTAGGCACCTTCCACTATCCAATCTATGCTGATGCCTTGGACTACTCGGCCTCTCGTCTCTAGTCGAAAAACTTGGGGGAGAAGTGTCTACTGTAAATCTTTAGATGCAGACTGTAGACTCACTTCTTTCAGCATTGTATTATTATGAAATAACTGTCCTTTTTTTTGGGCTGTTTATTTACTCAAGATTTTTGTATTTATATTAGCTGTAATGAACTAATAGCCCTTTGCCTTCTCTGTCATATGTGTTGCTAAAGCTAAATTATTTAATTATTTAAAAAAAAAAAAGTGAATCACCTGAGAATACAAATAAAGAACACTATTAGAACAGTGTGACAATTTTTTAGTCCTGTTTGACTGTTAAAATTTGTCAAATTCACACATCGACAGTTGCATTTCATTGTTAAATCGCACTATTGAAAAAGAAAGAAGCTGAACTGAGATAATGATACTGTTGCAAGTAGGAGGCTAACTTTTTTTTTAATTCTGTTTTTTATAGCGGTGTTATGTGGAGATCCAGGCACCCCTGCAGAGGGCTTCATAGAGGCCCGGCAGTTCACCTACAAATCAGAGGTGTCATTCTACTGCAGACCTCCATTCCTGCTGGTAGGCTCCTCAAGGAGAGTTTGTGAAGCGGACGGTTCATGGAGTGGAATACAGCCTTCTTGCATTGGTGAGATATTAATTTCCATGGAGCATTAGTAATACGTTTAAATTAATTAAACGATTAAAAAAATAATAATAATAAAAAATAAAAATCTCTATTTGTAGATCCAACCAGCAATTCATGTAAGGATCCCGGAACCCCATCATATGGGATTCCAGTCCAGGCTCAGGGGTTTGAGGTTAGAACAAATGACATTCAATCCTTCCCTTGTCTTTTAGTTGAGTAAATTACAGGTTATACTTCTTTGGTTTCAGAGTTTCAATCTCAATAATGTCAATCTCTTCTTTCAGGTTGGAAGTAAAATTTTCTTCAGGTGTCGGAAAAACTATCACATCCTCGGCTCAACAACAAGAACGTGTTTAGAAAACTTAACATGGAGTGGGATGCAACCAGAGTGTGTTGGTAAGCATTGATATATACAGACTCCATTCCAAAAGCTAGGGAGCTGCCTAAGCTGGCAGCAACTGAGTCGCCCTGAGCGTGAAAGCTGTTCTGACTAACCTTTCTTTTGGCCAAATTCTAAATTAACATTGCATGTATCCTCTGCAGAGAAGGCAATACCAGGTTGCATTGTGACAAGGTCATTACAAAATCAAACCAAGATGAGAAAATAAGGAATGCATTCAACAAATATTGCTTAAAATAAAGTGTTCTACATATAAATATGTCACACACATTGTTTGGTAACACTTTATTTTAAGAAGCAATTCTTACCATTAATTAGTATGCATATTAATAGCATATTGGCTTATAATTTTTCAAAACTTTCAAAACTGAGATTTACGTTTATCTGAAACCCAAATAATTAAACTGATGTGCTGAAAACATTCATGTCTTGTTTGTTAGAATAGGACAATATTTGGTCAAGATACAACTATTTGAAAATCTGGAATCTGAGGGTGCAAAAAAATCTAAATGCTGAGAAAATCACTTTTACATTTGTCCTTTAGAGTATGACAGTGATAGCTTAGCAACATGCTAACAGCATAGATGCTGCATGTAAACAGAACCATTTGTTTTCTATGTAGGGCACTTATGATGTTCCCTTTCGTTAACATACTGACTCAAAAAGGAGTTTCTTGTGTAGGTGTCCTGACAGCAAGGCAGCTCCTTAGGTTTTGGAACACAGCCATAGCGTAACAATCGAAACAAGATTTCATCAGTTCGTGATTGATGATGTACTATCAGGAAAACAAAGGAAGGTGATGAGAGAGAGAGAGAGCAAGATCTTTACACAGGAAATTACTGCAGAAGGGCATTGTTTGAAGAAGTACAGATTACTTCAGAGTTAGGTGCTGATGTCCAATACAGCTTTGCAGAGAGAGTTTGCTCTTGCAAATCTCCTTTTTGATAGAAGTTGTCTGAGCAGTGTCATGCACTTGATCATTGCCACTGTCCCAGTGATTATCCTCTAAGCTGTATATGTGAATTCCACATTGCAATGCTTTTGTATTGAAATGATTGCTGCAAAAGGAACAAATGTAGGCAAAAAAATGTAAGTTATCTGAGATTAAACAGCTTGTGCATAAATTTGAGATTTGTGGACCACTTTGACAGAGCGCCCCACCAAATCCTTAGGGTGTCTTGCCTGTGTAAGGCAGTCAATCTGTCAGAAGCTGAGAAGCAGGGAGAATTGAGTTGACGAAAAGTGAGGTGTGAGGACATGGCTCATATATTATGGAAGATGGCAGCACTCAAGGCATGTCCCAGAACGTTTCTCTCAGTGGTGTGGCTTTATCTCAACCATTCTAGTAAGCAGCTGGGACTCCACTGTAAAAAAAAAAAAAAATATGTATATATATATATATATATATATTGCTTTATAATTTATTATTGCCTTTACTGCAATTCGGGTTTTGTTTTGTTTTGTTTTTTATACCAATTTTCTAATGATTAAAACATTATGATTTTCTGTAAAGCTTATTTGAAACTATATTTCTTGTGAAAGGTTCTGTACAGATACATTGACTTTCCAGAATGATTTGATTTGTTTTGTTTCGGGTTTTAAAGCATGTCTGCATTTTATAGAGACACTGATACTCTATAATGTGTGCAGAGTATGTGAGTTTTAGGTTGCACTTTATTTTAGGGTCTCTTAGTTACTTATTAGCAATCATTATTAACATATATCCATTTATTAGAAGTAATTAAGCACATAATAATGACTTATTGTACACCTTATTCTTATCCCTAATCCTACCCAATAACTAAATTTAACAAATACCTTACTAACTATTAATAAGCAAAAATTAGAAATTTACTGAGATGAAAAGGCATAGTTTATAGTGAATAAGTGTTCCCTATTATAAATTTTAGTCTTATTTTATATTGTTTTCACATTTTCACCACATTTTGCTAAGGTTAATTTTATTAATTTTTATTTTGAAATCCTGAATTCATGTTGCATGAGACATGTTTTAGTAAACAGAAATAAAAATCTCAAATCCTTTCTTCTTAATTTAATTTGTAAAAGTAACACATTTACACTGGCCAGTTCATCATGGGTATGATGCGTAAACCTCGCAACAGATGTATCAAGACTTATAAAAAATAAACAAATAAATAATAAATGCTACTTCTAAACCATGCAGTGAATGTTATTTTTTTTTTGTTTGATAAAAGTTATGAAACAGACAAACAACAAAAAAAAAACCTAGCAATATACCCTCATTTAGATTATTAAATTAAATATTTACTTGTATAAATATGTTTTTCTTACTTCTTTATTTTTTATTCAATTATTATTAAAATAATTTATTAAAAATAATAAATTCTACTAGCATGTCATTGCAAAGTTACATAACAGTAAGTAGAATGTAGAATGTCTAAAGTGGACTGTCAAAATAAAATGTACCCCAAAAAGAAAACAAATAAAAAAAGAAATAACTGACAAGAAACTGATACTTAGGTCTGAGCATTAGGCTTATTTCCTGTGAATTATCAAAATACATGGGTTTATATGTGATTGCCCATTGGAACTAATTGGCTGATATGTGGTAATTAGTTTTCCTGTTTGTTTGCTATTTTTCTTTCTTTCTATCTCTTTTACTTAGCACATGCCTGTAGGCAGCCTGAGACGCCATCCAATGTAGACGTGAAGGCTATAGACCTGCCTACTCTAGGTTACACACTCATGTATACATGCCAAGATGGTTTCTACCTATCTGGAGGATCAGAGCACAGGACCTGCAAAGCAGATGGAAGGTGGTCAGGCAAACCTCCAGTCTGCAAAGGTACTGAAACAACTTGACTGGTAACTTATGGAATGTGGTTTACTACACCCGAATGTGAGAATCCTGCCATGATTTACTGAAAAACAAAAGCATACAGCTACAGTAAAGGAAACAATCCCTTAATATACCTACGCTCCCCTCACTCTTATTGATTGGTAGTGATACATGTTTAGTTCTTGGAACCATTTCATATTAAATATATGACTTGTTTAAACTCGTTATAATGTACGGTAAACAGCACAGCAATTTCAGCATTTAAGAATGTATGAAAGTTACTCATGTCTGTCAAACTGATGTAGAAGTGACTCATTCTCAGAGAAACTACAGCAAGACAATTTGATTAACTGTCATTACCATTGTGCAGGTTGCATCCACAAATGTCAAATGATCAATAATATGCTCTGTTTCCTAGTTGGACCAAAAATAAACAGCAAATCAAATGAGGATCCAGACCTACAGAAAAACAAGATTCGTGGTATGAAACCTTTCAAGTTCCCCTTGAATGATCCATTTTGCTGTCATCAAAAATAAACTTGGCCTACATAAAGTTGAACCATGGTCACTAGAAATAATGGGCCTGTAATTTTGTGTTTCTGAAAATGATATTTTTAAAATGTCAGAATAACAAAGATAAAGGTGAGGTGTGATTATTTTTAGTGTTACATTGTTATTGCCTATCCTGCTTTGACTGGCAAAGACCAACTATTTGTAAACCTTTTGTAGGTTTGGCAAAAATGTTTTTAACCTTTAACATATAGCAATAACCAAAAGTTTTAGACACTTCAGTTACTCTTAAATTATTGTTATATTAGTAAAATCCGCAAGCAAAATCTGTTTTTCTCTGAATTAATTCCATATTTACAATTATGTTTAATTACTATAATTATTATTAAGTCAGTTACCATAGTAAAATGTGCTTGACTTTTGCTACCTTAGATGTCCAAATCAAATCTAAATATAGCCACTCAAGTGTAGGTATGCAATGCATTTCATTTAATTACATTGATATAGAAATAATGTCTGTATGTGTTATGTTTAGTTCCTGCTGATGTGTTTTCTCTGAACTCTGGTTGGGCTGGATTCTATGAGTACTTGGGAAAGAGACAGGCTGCCACAGTAACAGTCAATGCATTTAATGCCACCACCAGCCGGGTCAATGTCACTCTTCTGGAGCAGAGTGGGGTGCACATTAAACTCTCTGGTAAGTTGGAGATTTCTGCCAGGTTTTGACACCTGGTTCAGTGGAGACTGGGATTAGGTAGAACAGTATGATGGATATATTGTATGACAGAACAAATTTTGCTATACTGTTTATATCTGTAAATATATCCACACAGATGTCAGTGAGCAGGACTACCTTAGGTTATTTGCAGCTGAGCAGTCAAAAAAACAAGGACTGATGTGTGAATGTAATCTAAGACATTAAGAATGTTATTAAGTAGCGTTGTTTGTCGGTCAGTACAGAAAACAACTGATGTGCAGCAACAATATCATGTGTCATTGATCCAAATGTTGTCTTGTTCAAAGGTTTTTAGGAGTCTGCTCTTACATATTAAACATGCTGAAAGAGAAGGATTTTCTTACTTTAATGGGAGATGGGGAGTGAATAATTGAATTAGCATTGCATCTTATTTCTTCAGTACTGAGATTACATCCAATTTCTCAGATGAATTGAGCAGGCTTGATAGCTATGGATGCCTTCCGCATTTTACAAATATGTTTTCCTTTGCCCTACTTCCTAGTCCTAGACCAAAAATAAACAGAAAAGCATTACAAATGCAGGTTTATAAAAGACATTCCAGATGATGGATATTGTTGGTTATTTCAGCTAATTATTTTCTTATAATGTTGTTGTTTTCTATTGGGTTGTTTTGCAGGAACTTACAAGAAAGAAGAAAATCATCTATTATTAAAAGTTTACCAGATAAGAGGCCCAACAGAACAATATTTTAGCAAATTTAAAAATGATAACTGGGCAATGGATGGATATGTGAGTATTGGAAAAGTGGTAATAATCAAGTTAATGAAGCATTGTATGTTATACTGTGCATGGAATTTGCAATCTTGTTTTGCATTCTTACTCATACAAGAAGTCTGTTAATATTATTATTAATAGAAATGCTTCCTTTTCCTGTTATACATTGATGTGGATTTGTTTGTATAGGTTACAGCAGAAACAGAGAAAAAAATGTTTGTTTACCAAGGGCATATTCACAGCAAGGACTTTGGAAAGTTTCAGTTAACAAGACAAGGTAGATCATTTCATTTCATAGTTTCTCTTTGCTTTTCAAATCAGCAAAAGTAAATGAATATAATACAATTTATAACGTTTACAGATTTAATGCTTATTTAATTTATAATTCTAGACAGATTTTCAAGTAGGTGGTAATTTCTTTATTATTGTTTATTCTGAATTTTCCGTCAGGTCTTATTACCACAGACATGGATCCATCTAATCCTTACTACGGCACAAACAGCAGCTCTGTGGCAGCTGCCATTCTAGTGCCCTTCTTTGCGCTTATTTTATCAGGGTTTGCCTTTTACCTCTACAAACACAGGTAAGGGCAGCTGACTTTACTGTAAATGTAATGTAAATTGTCCGTAATGAATGTGAATCGGCATTGTGTCAATGAAGTGATAGAAAACTCCTCTGCCAAGCCAGTATTTGTGACTGATATTGCATGTGCTTACTTAGCAATTACTATTTTTTTTTTTTAAAATGCCATTGAGTTCAAACCAAGGCAATGCTAAAAAAGAAGTTTTCTACATAAACAAAAGAATGTGACAAAGTTGTCATGAAGCATGACAGTTCCCCGATATTAAAATAATAAAAAAAAAATTGGCAGGGCTCTATCACAAGGCACAGATGACAATGAGAGACCCAAAGACCTGGCTGCATCCAGGTAAGTCACCTGAAGCTAATGCCACAGGCGACGAACCCTTTACAGCATCACCTTCATTGTCTGCATTTTATTTGCTCATCTCGTCTCAGGCAGGGCATAGTGCAGGAACTACGGGAAAAGAAGTGACTTGCATACTGTTTTAGTCCCATATTAAATTTTCATTTCTATCAACCCTAATTTGACCAAGTAAAAATCATCCTGATTATTTTTGTTTTTGTACATTTGCCACCGGAATATCATGAGAATTACGTCTGATGTAGTGATGCGCCAGTGTCTGTTAGTCAGTGGAAATGAATTGGAAACAGGATGTAGGTCATTTATTTAGGTTTAGACCGTACAATCTGAACAAGATCATAAATCATCCGCTGTCATCCGAGCAAGCCTGGGAATCTGTTACAGTATTTAAAATGCAATTTGTTTTTTGTTTTTCCCATGGTTTTAATTATTGATGGTAAGAATCAGCAACATTTAAGAAGATGATTTATTTATTTGTTTATTTTTATATAGCATATTACCACATAGAATACATCTTATATAGAATATACCTATATCTTTATAGAATACCTTATCAGCTACATTTGCCTAAATGCATAATGCACATGTAATGGTAAATCACAATGCACTCATTTTGATCTCAAAGTTCAGTATGCTACTTGAAAAGTACAGTAATTCATTATTTGATCAGACCAGCCAAGAGTTTTACTCAAAATTGAAATAAAATTCTAAAGAATTTGTCATATGACAAACACAACTGTCACGGATTAGTAGATAGCTTTTATTTACAACACACAGAGCGTAGACTGACAGGCAGGGTCAATACCAGCAAACAGCAATGTCAGAGGCGAGGCTGAAGTGTAACCAAAGTCCATTGCGTGGGTCGTGCGAGGGGTAAACAGTGTCCAGGAGGCAAAACAAAGACAGTAGTCCGAGGCAGGCAGGGGTCGATAACGAGAAATCCAAGAACAACGAAGACAGAGAACTAGAACACAAGAAAACACAGGAAACTCCAAAACTCACTCCAGACAGTACATTTTTAAGTACACATGGGAATTAGGTCAATTAACAACTATGGTAACAAACAAGGTGGGCGGAGACATAAATGAGAAATCAAGACAACAAGTTGGGTGGAGACAAGAGTTCATGAAATAAAGTCCGGGCATAAAAACAAACACAAAACACTTTGGGCCGGTTTCCCGGATAGGAATTAGATTAAGCCAGGACTAGACCTTTTTTAATTTAAGACATTTTAGAATTCTTACAAATATGCATTATCTGTGCATCAGACCAAAAAATGGCAATGATGTAAGATATCTCAGTGCAAGCCTTTTCCAGTTTAGACAGCTCTTAACATTTATTTTAATCTAGGACTAGTCTTAGTTGAGAGAGCTAGGCTGGCACTTCCAGCCTGATCGTGACAACAACAACAACGCTTGATGATAGAGCATAATGCTAAAATCTGTACTATTTGGGATAAAATTATGCTAGTTTTACATAGCCATAATTCCACCGTAAATGTTTTAAGCAGTACATTATCACTTGACCTCATTACATTTTTAATTCAAGCAAGTGGCATAGTTTGCATTTTTAATACAGCATTGCATAAAAATGTCAAGTTGACTAAAATGCATAGTGAGATAGTGTTCCATGTAATGAAGGATTAGGCCATATGGACTACTTTTATAATGCATTTCATGTCAGAATGTATAGGGTGGAAATGACTTGATGGTGAGTAAATGTCCACATTTTAAATTTTGTGATGAACTGCTTCTTTAACTGTGCTTTTGAATAACCAATTTCTACACACTAATTTGTAATTTAACCCGTCTAACACATTTGTCACTTCTCATTGTTGAATGAGGACATCAAGCTATTTTGTTTTAGGTTTTTTCTAACATGTCTAATGTTTATGTTGTTCTTACATAATTGAAAATGACACAGGAATTTGTTGTAATAAATGTAAACAAATGAATACATTTGCATTTTGGTTTAAAAAGAAGTTATTCCTTTTAACCGTTTGCCGTATTTGTTTTTTCTCCTTTTCAGAACAAGACCAAAAGTTCAGTACAACGGATATGCAGGTCACGAGAACACTAATGGACAAGCTTCGTTTGAAAATCCCATGTATGATACAAACATGAAGCCAACAGAGGCAAAGGCTGTGAGATTTGATACAACCCTCAATACAGTCTGCACAGTAGTATAGCCTTCATTATCAGCTCTGGACCGACCGGCCTCATGGGTAAGCAGCGGAGCAGTGGGTACCAGACGCCAATACTCCTTTACGACTGACTGCACTTTGCTATAGATGCGACTTACTTTTATCACAAGCTTACAATGGACGAAATAAACCGATGACTATGTTTTTTAAAGAAAAAAACAAAAACAAATAAATAAAAAACAACAACAAAACCCCAGAAAAAAAGAAAAAAGATTTTTCAAAGAAAGAAGCTCACTTGACGCATGTTTGGCCAGAAAACTGAGGTCGACATTCATTCTGGGATCTGTACCGTACGTGGCACTTAAAGGATGAAGGTTTTTTTTGCTTTTATCTGGTTTTTTTTTTATGTTTTCCCCCTTAAAAGACTTCCTGGGAAAGATACTGAAGTGTCTTTGAATGCCACAAAGTTGTTGACACAATGTATTTTCTTCAGTGAAGACAAACCACAAAACGAGAAAGCAACTGGACTACTGTGGCTTAGCACACTTAATAGATTTCCACCTAGAAGGTGACAAAATGCTACAAGAAGCTCGAAGCAGAGGCGCTTGCCTCCCGGTGGATGACGGAACTCAACCGCTGCGTTGAAAAAAACAAAAAAAAGAATAAACTTTATTGCACAAATTTTGCACTAGTATGAAACGGATATGAAATCAATGTATTGGAAGAAACAAAAAATAATATACAGGGTTTTATTGACCATATGTATATATACATAAACCCATATCCATAGAGAGCATGATGTCATGCTACAGCTATCAAGAGAGACTGAATTTATTTTTGAAATGAAGTTCTGTTTATGTTTACAAGGTGATAAGGACACAATTGAAACTTACGATCATTACGTTTGATTGCTTTTTAATGCATTCATCGTACACCACGTCACGCACATGTTGTACTGTTCCTCCGTGGCATGTCAGATCACTCGCTTGGACTAGCGTATGCTGACAAATTACATTTCATTTTCACGTTCTAAATCATAATAGCTTTACTCACCAATTTGCCGTATCACCAATTTGCTTTCATTACATATCAAAAATACCTCTTGTGCAGAACATGACTGTATGTTGATGGCACATATTTTGAGTTCATTTATCAGCTTTGGGGGAATGCCTATACAAGATTTATCTGAGCCCACAAGTTGATGGTATTATTTCTCCATCCCTCCTTTTTCCAAACCAGTGTGCATCTCCCGTGCCCATTAGAGACACAGAATCAGCGGGGTTAAGATCAAACTTACTCTCGAAGAAACACTGCCTTATTAGATTCAGAAGCATGACCGGGCCACACCGGTTCCCAATGACCCATGTCATTAGTACATTAACCTAGATGAAGAGCGTAGGGCTGCTGGGGTGCATATTCACTGTGATTTAAATGTCATGACCACGCTGATTCCAGTGCATGTGCTAAAACTCTAAGTGCTCCCATTTTCCCACGTGAACAACGTGACGCCTAATGTTTTCTCAATGCTGTGTTATCATATGCACTCGCGCGACACACATCGAGCATAAAATGTGCACAATGACGACGTTGTTGTAGGCTTGCTGTTGGACATCAGATCATTTTCACGTTGATTGTATTTTCAGTCAAGACCACGTTTCATTTCTAAATGCGTTTCGTTAAGTCATGCTCTCCGATCTAACCATTTTGGCCCGTTGCCGGTTAAAGGGCGGTGTGTGGCTTTTCTCACACTGCGGATGATCCACATCTTGCCTTTTCTCAGGCTTGCTGCAATAATGTTTCTTTGTTCAGTTGCATTTTGTACAGTTTTGTTTTTCCTCACGACTGTAAAATAGTTTCGCGACTGTCGAGCTGTAAAACTGCATTCAGACCAACAATCGTGCTACTCGCCATTGTCATTCGATCATGTGCTGCTGACTTGAAGTAGGTGCAAAAGATGTTTTTGTACAGAAATATATTTTTTATGCAGAATTTGTAAAATTATTAAATATGCTGTACTTTTTTGATTAATGTAGGTCAAATTGTTAAAATAAATGTTTTTACTGTATAAAAATGTAAATTAATTGTTTATCTACCCATAAGTATATATCTATGGTTTCAAATTTTCCAACAAATGTCAATATGTACGAGCTTTTATGAAATATTCAGCTCGTATGTGTTCTTTGACGTGAGCAAAATCATGAACCCTAGAGAACTGTACTGCAGATTGTTAAATTACAAATATTTTGAAAAGTATTATTTGAGATAAATATTAAACTTTTTCTAAAAGTGCTCTTTCTGTTTTTCTTCAGTGAATTTCTTGATGTATACTGTATCTGACTGGAAGTCACTAGCATGGGGTGCTTGTAAGGTTACTTGACAATTCTATACTAAATGCGTGAATTCAGGTAAAGTGTGACACATTTGTCATTAATACTGAGATCGCCTTTCTGATAAAAAAAAAAAAAAAAAACAACAGAAAATACTACCACAAAATAAAATACGCTGCTGAGTATGATACACCAGCACTATGGATTGCAAAGCATTTTACATCCCTAACTGCAAAAGGTTTTTATTATTAACATTCATTAATATTTTCCAAAAGGGTAACACTTTTCAACAAGGTGCCATATGCTAGCATTAGTTAATGTATTAACTAACACAAACAAACAATGAACAATGCATTATTGCACCACTTATTAATATTTTAATGTTAGGTAATTAAAGTTTAGTTAATTGTTTTTTTATGTTAGTTTGAAGTACAACTAATGTTAACAAACACAACTTGTGATCTTAATAATGCATTAGTATATGCTGAAATAGACATTATTAAGGATTTATAAATGCTTTAGAAATATTGTTCATTCTTAGTTCATGTTTACTAATGTTGTTAATTAGTGAACCTTATTGTAAAGTGTTACAAATATAAGTTAATACTAATGATTATTTTAGGTTTTATTTTTCTGACCACATTCACATACATTCTCACTGTATGTACAGGTAGTAGCTATGGTACAGGTCCTTTTCAAAAAAT
>JAUMHI010000054.1:1329932-1342141 GCA_032359435.1 Enteromius unitaeniatus | reverse complement strand
GTAATGAATCTAAAATATATGAAAGTCTATTGTTTATCAGTACATTACAGAAAATAATGAACTTTATCACAATATGCTAATTTTTTGAAAAGGACCTGTTTTGTTTTTTTTTGGTTTGTTTTTGTTCATAGAAAATGAACATAAAAATCACCCAACACAAATTTAACAGCATGTGTCTGTAATCAGCATTATTAAGGTCTCCAGTTATAAACAAAACAGTGAACAGCCTCGAGGGTGATACAAACAAGACTTTAACTATATGTAAACTTCTATAACACACACATATATTCCATATATTTTCCATACATTTTCCCCCTACTCTACAAACTGTATTTTATAACCCTAAATCTACCCCTCAAATAAAACACACGTTTCATTTTTAGATTCCAAAATAAGTAAATGAATAAATAATTCTGTATGATTTATAAGCTTGTTTCCTCATGGGAACCCCACAAGGTCAACATTTTCTTGTAGTACTACCCTTGTGGGGACATTTGGTCCTCAGAATGTAGTGCATACCAGTACACACACAAACATATTCTGGTAGAGGAAGAGGGTTAAAGCTGACGCAAATTGAAAGATAAAATCTATGGAAGTATTCGATATTCAGCAACTCTAAAGCTTGGAGGAAACATCAGTTTCTTATTTTTAAACATCTTTGTGAAAAGGGATGATGATGTATCAGTTAAGAAGAGTTTAATACTTGCACGCCTTGCCTGTTTAAAAGAGAGTCCTGATGCAATTTGTTGAGGCTCCGGTTGATCTTTACTTGAGTTTTGTTGAAGAGAGAGAACCAGATTTCATGCAGGTCACTGATGAATGGAAAGACAAGGCCGCTGTCTGGCGAAAACGTAGATGACCTTTAGAGACTTCTAGCTCAGCACCATCTTTACTGACTTCTAATTCTTCAAGATCAAGAATCTTTGTGTGCAAAAAATTATATCTGCTGTGTTTATGGACATTAGTCTTTTGAACCATGAACAATAAAAAGAAAAACTTAAGATTGGAGTCTTTTTTTAATGTAGTTAGATATTAAATTTATACGATTAAAAGGATTTATTTGTCTGTTTGAACGTCTTTTTAGTCTTACAGTACGTTGGCTGGCAGATTTCTGTTACTGTCTGAAAGACAGAAGTTCCCAGCTTCCTGTTTTTAGCGTTTAAAGTAAAATTATGCAGCCTTCTAAGAGACCCAGTGTGATAAATTTTGTTTGAAATTCATTCAGTAGCACACACTAATAAAGTTCAATCTAACTGAATTGAGTTTTGTTTGCTTAGAAATATTCTAACTGCAAACTTTAAGTCACACCAAGTTTCTGTGTCAGTTAGAATGTTGCCTAGTAGTATGTGGAACATACCTTATGTATTACAAGTGTAACAATTCATGACAACAACAACAACTAAAAAACTGTTGTATGCACAAACAATAATCCAGGAGTATTGCTACTGATGTAACATACTGTAAACCTTTTTGTTGTTTGTCAATTCTTTGTCAGCATGCTTTTTTGGGACACAAAAAGTCTCAGACAAATTTGAGTTCAGATTGGTGTGTGCAAGAAAATTGTGTAACCTCATCCAGACACAACTTCTGCATAAACTTTTGCCCATGTGGTTACGATGACAGATACATGTGCTTTTCTATTTAAACTCCAACACATTTTGACATGCCAGTAGAGAATCTGAGTTTATACAGTCTGACACCCTGGTTTGCCTCTCTGTCATTCATACTCTACAGCATGCAAAATTAAGCTGCACCTTTTATAATTAAAAATCTTGCATAACAGCTCAGCCAAAGTGCTGCACTGAATTTATAGGTCCTTGTTTTATAAATCTACAGATGGAAAAATGTTTGGCCCTGGGTAAGAAACATAGTATGTGGACACAAATGTGACTAACACACAGACTATATCATATAGAATAATTTATCACTTTAAAATATTCCGAGAAGGGCGTGCAGTGAATTTTAGGCGATGTCTGTCTGCTTGAAGCACTTAGCATCTAGCATTTATGCTGGCATTTTAGTGAATCTTGAGGCGTCTTGTGAGAAAGCTGTCCTCAAAATAGTGTATGAACCCAACACAAGCATCTTGGCATCAGGTGTAGCAGCTCTCTGCCAAACAAATCATCATTTCACTTGTCAGTTCTGATAAATGAGGAGATATCTCATAAAATAAGAGCAATCTTGGTCTTTGCTGCTGCTTTTTCTTTCATTTACTGAGAGGATACGGTGTACTCAACCCTTTTATGTCAACCTACTTCTGCTACATCTATCTGAGTTTAAATTCACCAGGATGGATGTATCTTTCCACACTCATGACTTCCAATTCAACCAGCGAGTGTCGTAGTCTCTGCCTTAGGTTAAGTGACTTTTCATATAAGCATTTAAGAAAGTCTTCTCAGCAAACCTGCTGTGCATTCTAGCTTCAGTTCAACACCATGAGAGTTTCAGAACATTTTCCCTATGATTTCCCTGCTAAGCAGTACATACTTATTTTATTCGCATGTGGTCTTGTTGTTTCTTCTTTACTTTTAATAATTTTTTAACCTTCTAAAATAATGTTTCTTTGTTTGACAGCATTATTAAAGAAAAAGATATGTCTTAAGACACATTTTAAAAGTAAGCAGATAATTGCTGTTGCAGATAAGCAGATAATTGCAAGGTGAAGGGAATTCCATAGGCAGGATCTAGCACCCATCGAATTTGAGGGACCACACGAGAAATTGTAGATGAGGATCTGAGAGCAAGTTAAAGGGTGTAAACATGAAGAAGTTGAGTAAGTTATTGCGGGGCAAGATTATGAAATGCCTTGTAGTAGCATGATCTTGAATTCAACTCGATACTTTACTGGAAGCCAGTGCAATTTCTGAAGAACTGGAGAAATGTGCTCAGCAGAAGGTGTCTGCGTGATATTATTTATTTGTGTTTTAAAGGATAGTGTGTTATCCATGGTAACACCCAAACTTTTAACTTGTGAGAAAGGACTGCATTATTGTCAGTGTATAGGGAAAAACTATAAAATGTAGACAAAACAGATCTAGTGCCAAAAGTGCTGAAAATACTGAAAGCCAATCTTTAATTTCAGCTAAACAGCTGGACAAAGATGGTGGAGGAAATAATTTAGTGAGTGTGGCAGATATGTAATGATGGGTGTCATCTGCACAACAATGAATACAGAGGCAATATATACACAAGAGGGAGTTTATAAATAATGAAAAGCAGCGGGCTCAAAACAGAACCCTGGGGAACACCAGTGGTAACTGTAGATGTTCTTGATCTGAAACTTTTTAATTGAATACACTTGAGTGCAACAAGAAAGATATGACCTAAACTGAGACAGAGGAGTGCCAGTAATCCCAATAGAAGCTAACCTGTCAAGGAGTATCTTATGTGAGACAGTATCAAAGGCAGTGTTCAAATCAAGAAGAGTTTGAAGTATGGTTAAAAGCCCAGAGTCAGCTGCCAGCAACAGATCATTGTTTATTCTGATAAGAGCAGTTTCAGTGTATGGTGGGAATGAAAACCAGATTGAAATTGTTCATACAAATATTTAAATCATACTGAAAAGATATTTTGTAGCACTAACAAAATATTTTGTATTAAATTAAAATAAAGACAAGTTTAAACGTTTCAAAATAACTTTGCTTTAAAATACATGAAACCTAAGCATGTGTGGTCACAAGTGGCAATCACAACTGTGAAGTGACCATTGCATGTTCCCTTCACTAATGGATTTGGAATTTGCTGTTGGTGTAAAAATTATGTATAAAATATCTATAAACAACAAAGTCAGTAAACAATCTTTTGAAACAAGACAACAAAAAAACCACACTGAAACATGATGACAAGTTAGAATTTCATTATGAAATCTGATTTTTGGGTAATTTTTAGCAGTATAATAGTTGTATTGTAACATACTATTTCATCAAAATGGTGTTTTCTGTGGTTTAATTCAACAAAAATGCCTAATAATGTAACAATTAATATTAAATAATTGTTTACAAATATTAATTGAAAAATTAATGTTCAAAAATATAGCTGAAATCCTGAAAAATAGCTGTAATTCTGTCTAAACTGTTTTAGCCATATTACTCAGACCTACTACTGTAGTATTAGTAGTAATAGTATTTCTGTTTTGTTCTTGTTGATAATAATGGGTTCAGATTGTGTGATTTTTAAGCAGACGCTGCAGTGTCTTCAGAGGTAATATTAATATAAATGCAGGAGCGATGTTGTTGGAATTGAATTGAAATTATGATCAGCTTATGCCTGCACAATCTTCCTGTACTCATCCCCAGGACTTTGTGTCCAAAATGATGTCGCCAGGAACAGTGAGGATCAAGCAACCTAATCTTCAAACAATTCCTTCCTCCTTAACTTTCGGAATCATTTTGTATGCTTAATTTAATGGAAAGCAGCTTAAATTTTCAACCTTCCTTGACAAAGACCAGTCGGAGTCAAATAAAATTAAATTCTGCTAATCTGCACACTCAATAAAGATCCATTTTCTGCTGCAGCATGTTTAATCACTAGGCTGCTTTCATAAACTGCAACGTGCACGCTTTATTGATAATTGAAAGATGTTGGCTTCAAACTCCAAATGTGTTCTCTGACCAAAATGTGATGACTGACGAATAAGTTACAGCCAGTTGTGAACCTTAAAGGATTATTTCACATGGAATTAAAAATGATGTCCTTATTTACTCAGACTGTTATTCCAAACCTATATTTATATTATTTATTTATTTATTTTCTGTTAAATATACCTCAAGCCATATAAACTCTTTATTTATTTATTTGAAAAAGAAAAAATTTTGTTCTATAGAAAAAAAGTAACAGCGTACAGTTTTGTTTTTTTTTTGTGAGGGAGCATTCTTTTAATTCAACAACAACTATTAAATATAGTTTCATTTGTCCTTCATGATTAGGCTAAATGGTGAAACAGTCTGCTAATAATCTGTTTGTCAAAACTATTTTATTGCAGCCATAATAAAGACTGTTACCGATGGCAAAGAGATACCTACTGTGAAACCAAATGTGTCATGCCCATTCAAAGTATCAAAGTTCATGCCTCCTCAGGTTTTTGCAATAAGTGGTTTTTAAATGCAGCTTCTAAAAGACAAAAATAGCTGATTAATATTTTCTTTATTTAATATGATCATACTGCTGTGATTAACATTCAGTGCATCCTATCATCAACTACTAAATTCAAATCTGCATTTGCTTGCTGGCACTGAGCCAGTCAGATGCTTTTTTACAAAACTGTGAATTATAACCAATCACACACAATACTTGTTGAGCTAATGAATGCAATGGCTAATCACAGATGAGTCATCACTAAGATGCTTGTGTTTTCTTTATACATAGTAAATACATCACATTTTTTGGTTACTTTGACCATCATCCACTATAGATCTGTATAATCTATAAACGTGAGAATGAATATATCTCATGATATAGTTAATGCGTTTGGAAATTTTTTGAATAGAAATGAAAACATAAAAAAAACATAAGGGCTGTTGTGGCTACTGTGTGTCACATGGTGCCCCCTGAAAATAATGAGTGCATGACACCCCTGTGTGAAACACAAACTAATGGAGTTTCTGTTGCAGAGCAACATTCCTCTAAAAATTATTTACTAAACCCATTTTTTAGTAGCCACTTTTGCTAGCAGCGTTTCAGTGCAAATCCATGTGTTTCATGTAACACAAATAAACGCTACAGCACTTTGGCACTATGTAGAAAAACCATTACACATATGGAATGTCTACACAAAAAAAGGAAACCTGTGTATGTGTGTAAACAACTTCTTTTTATGTAAATTAGACATACTACTCATACTTTATTTGCTAAATCCAGTGTTATGAAGCTGTCTTCAAAATCCCAAAACCAAAGTCAAAAAGAAGGCTGTAAATTGAATTTTCTTCAAAAGAGATTGCTGGTCAGTTCTTCAAATAATGACGAAGAGTATAGCTAAGTAAATATCCAGACATGCAACCTAACGGAGCCAACTTTCAGCATTTTAAAAATGTAGATGTCTATTCTCCACTGGTGAAAAAAATGAAAGGCTGATCAAGGTAGCTGTTGCATCCTCTACAACCTAGCACTTCCCTCAAATGTATCACCTTAGAATAAATGAATGGAATTTCATTATTCCAAATCACAAAACATGTGGCGTGGTCTTGTTACAGATACACCTGAGCCCTCGCCAGGCTCCACCCTCACTCCCTCACAAAGATCTCAATCACCTGATTACTGGTCACAGCACCTGTCACAACCCAGATGATCACTCTGCCACACCACACAAAAGCACACACATCCCTTCAGTCTGTGTCCAAGCTCGTAGATACCTAAAGTGGATAAACGCTTGCTCTCTTGCGATACTTACCTGTTGTCTTACCTGCTCTCTCCATAGTGTGCTCCCTGATCCTCTGTGTTCTCCAGATCCTCCTGTGTTCTCTCGAAGTCTTCGTTGGATGTGGTGTGGTTGTGATCTTCTCGTCTGTCCCACGTTCCCTCTGTTGATGACCTGCATAGACAAGAGACTGATTACATTTAAGTTAAACTACAGCTACAGCTATTGTCTGTTTATAAGTTTCTCACCTGTTTCTGGATTCAGCTCTTCAAAACTGTAAATAAAACCCTGTATATACTTACCACCATTCCAGTTGTCTGTCCGCTTCATTACAGGTCTTCATTTATCAGCTCCTAAATACAGCAACAGTGCCGCAAAAAATTTAAATCATGTTTTGTGTTTAACAAGTTGTGTGTATGAGGCAAAGAGCAAAGCTAGTATGGTCATATACATTTTATATCAAAAGCAGCAAAAGCCACAGTAGAAATACAGTTTGTCTTTAAGGATTCAGCCAAGTACTGATGTTTAAGTAAAAAATAGGCTTTTTACAGTAGAGAACGCAACAAGATTCATGCAGTGTGAATCTATACTAAGCATCAGATATAGGTTTTTTTCAAAGTTACACTCTCTAGTAAGTATCATTTCTTATCCTCTTTAAGGAAAAGCACAACAGTTCTACAATGCAGCTAAAATAAAATGTTTGCTGTGATTGTTGGCACAGATTTGCTGTGATTCAACATGAATATACTTTTAGACTGGCGTCTCTCACGTGATAAATTAAAAAAGAACATGTTCAGGTGGTTGCCATCTCTCCCAGCTCTATCAGCTTATATACAACATGTATTGTTATAGGCACACATAGTACATAGTTTTATCTAAGGGTATGGCTTTAGTTAAATAACATCTCTAGGTTATGAATATAACCCTGTTCCTTGAAGGAATGAGACGCTGCATCGACGAGACGCTATGGATATGCCCTCAGTGTGACAGCTCTGAATCTTGTGTAAAATCAGCCAACGGTGAGTTGGGACGTCATAGGCGGGTGACGTCACTGGCCAGGAAGCATGGTGGAATGCTGTCGGCAAACTAGCTCTTGTCATGCAGTGGAGCGCTGACAGTGGATGCCGAAATTGTGGTGTCGAGACACAGCGTCTCGTTCCTTCAAGGAACAGAGTTATATTCATAACCTAGAGATGTTCCTTTTCAGGAACTCGAGCTGCGTCGACAAGACGCTATGGGAACGAGATGCCCATGCCCCCATGCTTTCAAATCCCTGTCTAGTGTGTGTTTGTGCTAGGCCTGCAGCGATGTGTCGATGACATTGATGATTAGAATCTAAAAAACGTTGACGTCAAATCCAGTAGTCGTCACATTATGCCCACATCATGCTTGCACTGGACACACACAGTTTAGCTTCTGACGACCAGGGTCCCTGAAGGGAGGAGGGTTGAAGGCCTGTAGTACTACTGGCTGAGGTGTGAGGTACTGGCCATGTCAGGCGCAAAGTCGAGATGAGAAGGGGCCACTGAGAGGGCCTGAAGGTCACCTACTGTCCTGAGAGAACACAATGCTAGCAATAGTGTGGTCTTTATCGTTAACAGATGGGAACCCGGGAACGTACTGGTGGCCTCAACCTCAGTGCACCACAGAGAAAATGTATGACCAGGGGTTCTTTACCAACTGTATGTCCACCTAGAGAGGAGTGGTAGGCCAATATAGTTGCCACGTAAAACTTCAGGGTGAAGTGAGTGCCCCCAGTAGAGAATCTGGCCTGCAAAAATTCCAGAACTGTACCGACTGGGTAGTTAACTGGATCTTGCTTGCGTTCTCTACACCATGAAGTGAACATCTTCCATTTTAGGCCATATAGATTCCTCGCAGATGGAGCTCTGGACTGGAGAAAGAAACCTGTGGCTAAGTGTTGTGCCCCCACAGAGGTCACGCTCTCAGTTTCCACAGCTCCGGACGGGGGTGGACTATGCCCCCCGCATGTGAGAGGAGATCCCTCCTGATCGGAATTTCCCACTTAGGGCTGTCTGGGAGGTCCATCATGTCCAAGAACCATACTCGGCCTGGCCAGAACGGCGCTACAAGCAGTAGACTGACCGCGTCCCGGCGCACTCTCGCCAGAACTCCTGGGAGCAGAGCGATCGGGGAAAAGCATACAGACAAAGCCTCGGCCATGTCTGTACCATGGCATCCAGCACCAGCGGAGCTGGATGAACAAGAGAGTGCCAGAGGGGACATTGCACATTCACATTTGTGGAGATCTAACTCTGCCTCGTAATAAACTCTCTAGATCTTTAGATCTCTCTAGAGTCTAATAAGGGAACCAACATCTCAAGGCTGGTCTCTGATGATATTTGAGTCAATGCTTTGACACAGCCCACCCATAGGTGAAGCTGTACGTGGACCCTCGTGAGGGCCAGGTGGCGAACGTCTCAGCCCCGCTACATGTATTCGGTTAAGTCTGCTCCGCTTAGCAGCATCATGAACTGGAGAGCGATTATAGCGCTCATAATAAGAGGCCAGCAGTTTTTACTTCTGAGCTTTAGCCTGTAACACAGCTTTCTTCCTTATTTTCCTTCGTGTGCAGACACGTCACCAGCAAGACCCGCTGCCCAGTACCCCCTCCCCACCATCATTTTAGATCTTTAATTCTGAAAGGCTTGAAGGGCCGGGACGGAGCCTTTAAAGACAATGCAGCCTAGAGAGAGAGATAGTTCTCGAGTGTCTACTCAACTCATGGCACTGCTTTATAACCTCTTTCACTCATCCCCATTACACTGTTTATGGGACGAAAAACGGGCCGTGAATAGGCCACAATTTCGTCCGTAGAAACATCTGTTTTCTCATTTACTACAGCACAGTTTCTTTCCATCTCAGCTGCTGCTCTATTTTTAGATCAGCGGCAGGGCGAGTCACTGCCTTCAAGAATTCCTCATATTGGTGCGATAAAGAGACCACGGTCTCCTCAGCACTCTCATCTCTTCATCCTCAGATGAGGAGAGAAGGAAAGCAGCACCGCCTTGACGAGGGGAAGTTCCTTCCTTATATGGCTAGTGCTAGACCACAAGCTAAAGGATTGAGATAGGGACCCGCCCATTTCTCAGTTTCCTCTGCTCACAGTCAGCGATCCGCAAGCACCAACGCCACTCAGCCTCGGCTAGAATGGGCCAGTGCTGTGAAAATTGCTTATTTGAGGCTTTCTTTTTATCACTAAAGAGAGCCCTTTGGGAGCGAAACATTCTTAGAGACATTCTCTCACTACATCTGCAGCTCTCCTCATTTTATTGGAGAACTGCATCAATATGTTTAGCTCCCCGGCAGACTACACATAATGTGTGTGTTAACTGGCAATATAAATATCTCTCATGCACGGAAGAACACACACTTTGTATGATGGTGAGTCGCCCTCGCCCCATTTCTTTTTCTTTTTTGACAGAGACACTTTTAAGCTAGGACAAGCACACAGTCTACACAGAGCGATTCGCTAAATGACAAAAAGCTAGTTTGCCGGCAGCATTCCATGTGCTTTTATGCCTCATGGCCAGTGACGTCACCCGCCTATGACGTCCCAACTCACCATTGGCTAATTTTACACACGATTCAGAGCCGTCAGGCTGAGGGCGTTCCCATAGCGTTTTGTTGACGCAGCTTGAGTTCCTGAAAAGGAACTTTGGGTTTTAGCATATCACATACAGATTTCTCTCAGGTGTTCATGGAAGGTTATGCCAGGCATACTGGACTAGTAGTCCATAGTTTTTAGTTACTGTAGGTCCTTGGTAAGGACCAGTTATGAAGAGTATCGTTTTCTCTCTAATCTTACTCTAGTTCTGCTCCAGCAGTAGAATAGATTTGAGCAGGACGGGAATGGTTTATCACTGTGTCTGTCACCACAACGGGGTGAGGAGCTCCTGAATGTATTTATTCCTTGTGCTCTGTGTCGTGAGGTGATGACCTTGCTGCATTAGGAGCAAAAGCATCAGGGAGTTGAATGTAAAACAGAACTGGTACAGCAATGTTGTCCAGGCCCATTGAAGTCCTGGTAATATTACCGTTCTGGTGGCATCACAGACCAATGATCTTTTGCTGACCTTCCCAATTTCAAGGATAAGGGGTTTGGTATAGCTTGTATTTATTGTATTGTTTTGTTATAATACCACTCTTCAGTAGGCCACCTGTTAATTATCATTTTTTAATGTATGGTCAAGAACCCAGACTCCCTGTGGATTTCCTTCTTGGAAGAGGTGGAAATCCTTCAGGATGTGGATGTTGCATTTGAGGATGCTGCAGATTGTAGAAACAATAATAATTGTAATAATCAAAAATTAATAATCAGCATGTCCAGGATGCTCCATTCATTAAATGTCAGCTTACCAGGACTTCAGTAAAAAAAAGTCATAATAAGATTCAAGACTTGCAGAGCTCTGTGGTGCACATAGTTTTAAAAGCACTCGGGGGGGTGCTGTTTATTCTGTTGCACCAGTACACAAGCCAGATGAGGTAAAGCATGTTCATAACTTCTTATTTGTCACGCCACGTTTGTCAACTTCACGCAATCACCAGCTCATTAATCACCGCCACCTGATGTCAATCAGGAGAGGTTAAAAGCGCAGCTCACCAGTCACTCTTTGGCTGTGATCGAGGTAACTACCCCAGATACTTACCTGCTGCCTCTCACTGTGATCTTCTGTTTACTGACGTCTTGAAAGATCTTTCAAAGCTTAGATACCTGGTTACACTGACTATCATTGCCAAGGACTACAAAGTGCTTTCACATGGCATCTTACCAAGTTACTTACCTGGAGGATTCCTCACAGAAAGGAGAGCGATTGGCAGATCGCCATCATGCCGTGAGAAACACCCACACCTGTGAATACTCATCTTGTTTTATCTCACCTGTTTCCTCAGAGCACCACCTGCACGCCAGGGTTTGATTCACTCACGCCATGCTGCTGATGAAGGACTGTCTCTTGCACTCACCATAGAGATCTGAAGATCTCCACATACTCTTGAGGATAAAAGGAGAGCAATCTGGAGACCGCTCTCGTTCATGCCGCATCACCATTTTATCTGCAAAGACCTTCATCAAAGACCTTCATCTCAATTATCATTTACTTATCTGATGTTGTCCTGACCTCTGCTTAGCTGAGTGTTACAGAATCACAGCCCTTCAACATTTGTTCCTTATATCCCCACGCTCAGTAGGAAGAAGACTATACCACTGGAAAGAAGTAAATTACTGACAGTTCTCAACGCCATTGAAAATTTGCAACTTCCTCACCTGCTCCAAACGCCATGAACCATCCGCCTCAGTATTCAGGTGAAAATTAATTTTGTACCAAATTAACCATACCATGTTTCATATCCAGGCAAGGAACAAGACACGGGTACAACACTCCTACAGACCTGCACCCAGAATAGTCGCCCATTATCAGAGTACATAACTGAGTTCCTTGAGGCTGCTCGTCAGGTTCTGGGACGAAAGGTCCTTCAAAGCGTTATTTTGGTTTGGATTAGATAACCATTTAGCCAAACTCATTTCCATTTCGAGCCACCAGGGTTCCCTCACTCAACTAGTATCACTAGTATCGGTGCTGGAAGGTTCTGCCACAATTGTTAAAGTGAATGACACGATAACCAAGATTCAAAAGTCAAAAGACTTAGAAAGTTAAAACAGCCACAGCCCGAGTCTGTTGCACTGCAAGGGCGCCCTCCAGAGTCTGTTGCACTGCAAGAGCGCCCTCCAGAGCCTCAGTCCGAGTTTACGCTGCCAGAGCCAGTGCCACAGCCCGAGTTTACGCTCCCAAGGCCAGTGCCACAGCCCAAGTTCACACTGCCAGAGCCACACCCC
>JAUMHI010000054.1:1308429-1320401 GCA_032359435.1 Enteromius unitaeniatus | reverse complement strand
CTGTGGAGTTTGCTGGCTGGGACAGGAGTGATAACCTCCATAACCTTTGTTGTTCATGTTACATTTTTAAGCACAGCTCCTAGACAGGGAAGGATGTAACACTGTTCTACTTGATAAGGTTCAGTGCTTTGCTACAATCTGTATTGTTAAAAGTGCTATATAAATAAAAGTGACTTGACTTGACTATACAATACTGTACATTCAGCTTTAAAGCAGCTCTAAATAATAATAATAATAATGTTGTAACGAATCGGCTGTGGTTTCTCGCAGTCTCGCTTCCTTGCGAGCAGGCAGGACTCAGAGGCAGGATTATAATGCAAACTGGAACATTTATTAAATGGAAAAAACAACAAAACAAAGGAAAACGCGACGAGCTACGCAGAGCTCCACAAGCTGACATGAAGCGTTAATAATCGACAAAGACATGGGACATGGGGCCTGAATTTATACAAGGACTAATTGCACACACCTGGACAAACACGGCTGGCAGGTAGTGAACACTAACGAATCACAAACGAGGGACACAAGGGTGGAGTCACAAACAAGGGACAGCATGAGGATACAAAAGGTAAACACAAGACCTGGAGCACAAGACATGAGAAATCACAACATACAGACAGACAGGGCACGCTACCGCGTGACATAGCCCCCCCCAAGGCGTGGATTCCAGATACGCATGCGCAACAACAAGGAGAGAAGTGAGAGTTCATGAGAGGGGGTGGAAGGGCGGAGCGGGCAGCGGAGACCTCCATCTGGATGGAGCAGATGGAGGATTCAATATCCAGAGTGGAACAGATGGGAAAAACGCCCACCGGGGCGGAGCAGACGGCAGAGACACCCTCTTGGAAGCCTTCCAGGGTAGATCAGGTGGTGGGAACGCCCACCTGGGTGAAACAGATAGCGAGGCCATCTTCCCCGGCGGAGCAGATGGCAGCAGATCCCTTCGAGACCAGACAGAGAATAAATACGCCCTCTTGCAACCAACAGTCAATGATATCGCCCTCCGTGACCACACTGACATCGCCCTCTGAAACTGACAGATCCGGCCATGCTGGGTCCAGATCACAGACCGAGTCTAACGGATCCGGCCACCATGAGTCCGGATCACGGACCGGGTCTGGCGGATCCGGCCACCATGAGTCCGGATCACAGACCTCTGAAAGCTCGACAGGCTGAGAAACCGGGACTGACTGGACCTGACATGGCTCCTCGGGCAGGCTACCGCGTGACAAATGTCATTATTCTACACAATTTAGTTCAAACATTACAAAGATCATTAGTTTGGAAGCAAACTCAGTTCAGCTCTAAAGTGGCTCTACAGAAGTATTATTATTCAGCTCAAGTCAGTTTAGTGTTGATTTAGTTCAATAATAGGTCAGAGATTATTAAAATGAATTTAATTGAGCTAAATCCAAACACTTCTCTAGAGCAGCTTATAGCTAAAGTCAGATCAGTGTATATTCTTTTCAGTTTAATAATAGAGTCAATGTTGCAAAGTTCATCAATTAGAAAACTAATTCGATTTAGTTAATAAAGAAACTAAAATGATCATCCAACTCAGTTTGGTTCAAGTTCTCATCCATTTGTCAGTGCAGTAAAATCAAGATTATAAATATTAAGTCTCATGCTGTGTGTTCTTTATGTTAAAATATGTATTGCATTAATAATTTGTTTTTATGAAGAATAAACAAATGTATCATTATATATCTAGCCATGTATTTATAGTCCTTGTTGTCAAATTTTCTTTGACAACTAGCCTCAGTCCTCTCATAATATTAATGTAGAAGCAGTAGAACATAGAACATCGTTTCTGCTGTATAAAAACTACTTTTATGAACACACTCATTGCAATGTCAGGTGATCAATCATTTTCATGGCATACTTTATATTTCTTCATTTTTGCTCTGTATTGAAATAGTTTTGTTTTCCAGACCATTAAAAATATTGCCTGAGGAAGTGTAACACTAGGGTGCCTAGCTAGGGAATGAAACCCAGGTTGCTATGGTTAGAACCTTGATAACTTACCTCTAGTATACCATATGAAAATTTTTTTATTTATTTATATATTATTTATTTTATTATTAACACTTTATCATAATATCCATTTGTAAGGCATTTATGATTAGTTTATGATGAACAAATCATTTCCAAAAAATAATTACGTGTTCAAAAATTATTAATAAGTGATATGTCCATATGTTTATCTGATTTGTAGATTTAAACGTTATATATATATATATATATTGCAGTTTTAAATCATTTACAAGTGATTAGATGATGATTAACTAATCATTTACAAAGCATGACTATATGTTCACAAATAATTAATTCATATGCTATTAATGTACAAATCTACCTTAAAAAATAGCAAATTATCAAATAATCAAACATATCATGGTAAATGGTTAATATATTACTAGTTAATATATTATTATATATTAATATAGTATAATAATATATTAATCACTTATAAATAATTGAAACTACAACATTGTACTACAGTATTATATAATAACATTAGTTTTTCTCAATTGCGTAAACACATTTCTTGAAACTATGCCCCATATTTTCACAACTGTTAACAAAAATCCATAACATCTCACCTAATTTCCCAAACATCCTATTTTCAGGTCAAAATGAAGCTCTACTTTCAAAACCATTCACTTTTGCTGAAAAACCAAACTTTGCTCTCAGACATCACACACAAGCACTGAAAAAACACACACACTACAACATAGTTTTACACACTGGTGCAATTAATTTAAAACAATATTTCCAAAACGGTTATGTTGCTTATGGTTCTCCTCCTCAATTTTTTTTTTATGAACACAAAAGACACAACCAATGTATACACTGGCACATTTTTATTAATTCATGTACTACACAGCACAACTGTTAAAAAAAATAATATTCTGCCTCAGCATCCCGTCTTTGCTCTGGGTCAGGCCAAAAAATCTGGTCTACATCACAGGCTATACTGTTTCTAGACAAATAGCGGGGGTAAAATCCTCTTGAATGCCGGATGCCCTTGTGTCATTGTTCACAAACAAGAAAGGCAAGATGCTTAGTTATGTTATCAATATAACAGTACTCTCTGCTAGTACTATCTGATGTAAACTATATGGCATCAGTTTGGCAGTTACAGTACTGAAATGCAGAAGACTGTGCTGTTTATGTATGCCTTACATTCATTTCAAAAGTACAAATGTACACATTACTTTATGTGGGATGTTGATTGAAAAAGACTGTATATGAAAATAACTGTGTAGAAAATTTGGTTGACAGTTAGATCAAATTGTGTTTACCTTAATGACTTACAGTAATCAATGTATTACAGTAATGACTAGATGTCATTGTGTACATAATCAGATCAAAATCAAATATACATAATCAGCTGTATGATTGTACCAAAGCAATGGCAACTTGTTCAAAAGAATGAGAAATGTTTTATGATCTGCACAAGAGACTAGATGATGTGAAGGTTGATCAAGTAGTTCTGAGAATTTCATTTCTGATCTTAGAAATGGACCAAAGCCGCTGAGAAAAACAGTAAGCTGACTCTGGTCATTTTATCTCCAACAAAGGTTCTGATTGGTGTGTGATCAATTTTGACTCCTAGTGTTTTCACCTGGTTAATTGTGTGCTAACTGAGCTCAAGCAGTGCTGACTTAAGTTAACATTATTGAATGCTAGTGTTTTCTAAATGAGCTCATGGTGTAAACTCTAAGATATGTAGGGATTTGTGTGTAGAGTTTTGTAGTTTGGTAAACAGTTTACCAAATTTGACTCATGTGTCAAAGCAGGGAATAGTGTTTATAGTTCAGGGAAATAGGTGTGCTTTTAGAAAAATAGGTTATGGTTTTGAAATTTTAGTTTAAAAGCTTGGTTATAGTGTTTTAGCAATTGAGAAAACTGTAAAAATACTCCATCTGTGTCAGAGAATACATCTGTCTAACCTTCACACCTCAGTCTTAACATTGCAGAACACCGTACAAAGTATTGAAAACCTGTTGTGTGAACGCATTAATAAATAATTTACAACACTTTCTGTTATGCCCTAATCTAAAATGTAAACTACTCATCGGTTTTAAATGTTTTACTCATCAATGGTATATCTTTAACCCTAGTGTGTATGCACACTTAAATATATTGTTTGCAACCACTTACCTATACTTTTTTTCAGTCTTTTACTATGGATTATTTAATGGTCCTTTTTAAGATAACTTATGAAAGATGTGTAAATTATTAGCATATTACTTAATAATCATTTATGAATGTTTAATCATGTTTTGTAAATGATTAGTTAATCATCATCTGATCACCTGTAAATTATTTGTAACTTAATCTACAAAATACAGATAGAAATATTAACATACCACTTATTAATCATTTAAAGGATAATCATGTTTTGTAAATGATTAGTTCATCATTAACTAATCACTTTTAAATGACTTGTAAACCAATTGACAAACCATACATACATTCTTAGCATATCTTTTATTAATTGCTTATGAATGTTTTGTAAATGATTTGTTCATAATGAAATAATCACTTATGAATGTCTTGCAACTGAACGCTATTCTAAATTGTTACACAATATTAGCCTAGATTCAAAAGTTATTTATTTATTTTTATTTGTTTAGCTTTTTTTCAAGGTTACATTTGTGTTGGAACATCTGTAAACTTTGCAAGACTGTGTCCCTACAAACTACTAAGTTTGACACCCCTGTTGTGGATCAAACTTTTGGTTTATAATGCAAGACTGTTGTTGCAGCTCAGAATCAAACTTGGGTTGCCATGGTGAGAGACTTCTAAATTATCAAGTAGAATTGGAGCTTGTGAACTCAGAACAAAGCAGGGAGGAAAGACAAAAACAGGATAATATTTGGCAAACCTTAAGTATAGATTAGAACTAAGGTGCACACAAATAAAAACAATCAGGTTGGAGATCAAATAGTGCCAATCAGTGACACAATCAGTAACTAAATAACACAGGTGAAAACAGTGATTAAGATCAAGTAAATAAAAACAGGTTTCTTTAACAGAGAAGACAAAGTTGAGTTTCAGTTCATGTCTCTACTGGTGACACAAAAAGCTTTTGTATAATTAAGGGATACAACATGTTTAGTGTTTCTCTAATCTCTCTCTGTATATAATAACTACATTTATATAAATAATTAGAATAAACAAGCAATATATGTTATTAGCTTAATTACAGGCTGTTTACTCTTGCCAAGCCTTTGAGATATGTATTTACTGTATTCCCTCTTGGGTTCAAACTGTTTTTCAAAACACAAGCTCAAAATGCATATTTAACATGCTTTAAAACTTTCTAGTGTGTAGGTGCATATAGCTTAAAAGTTTGCATGGTAAATCCAAAGGCCAGACAGATTACGCAAGTAAAAAAACGCCTCCAGCTATGTAGCTTTCTTCTGTCTACTTTTACTGTATTGTAAGAAATCCAATACAGCCACAATAATTAAATATATTAGCATTGCACGGTAGACGTTGAGCATCTAACCTGACCTCTACAACTAAAATAGGGAAGACATCCAAAATTTGTAGGCCTATTGTTGTAAGGCTTCCAGAGAAAGAGTTGCATTATGTTGAACTGAATATTGAGCAGAAACACAACCTAAAGGTTGGTAATCTTGTTTTGTCAAGTCAAGTGCATGTATTTTATATATGTAAAACATATGCATATCATATGCACGCCAAAGTCAGTTTTTGCTATTTGTAAAATAAAAAAAGATAGCAGCTCAAGCAGATATATATATATATATATATATATATATATATAATTTTGTATTTATTTATTTTTGCAAATTATACACATGCAAATAATTTTCTAATACACATTGCAAATTATTTGAAACTAACTCTATTGCCCCTTGAGTACTCTGTAAGTGTACAATGGGACAGACATAGGCAAGCATTCACATCTGCATTTATGTACTTGAATTGAATAGGCCTGTGTTTCTGGGCTGAATATTCAGCTTGTAGATCTTTTTCCTATTTAGCACCCAAACTCTGGAACAATTTACCAAATACTGTTCGGGAGGCAGGCACACTCTGTCAGTTTAAATCTAGATTAAAGACACATCTCTTTACTCTGGCTTACACATAACACACTGATCAGCCGGAACCGGGAACACTCTACTTAACACACAATGTACTCGTTACATCATAAAAATAATGACTTCTACGCTAATATTAGTCTGTCTCTCTCCTATTCTGTTCCTCAGTCCATATCCAGACCAGATGGTATACCAACACAAAGATATGATCTTCATCAGAACACCTAGATGAGCTCTGTGGACAGATCGCTGGATCCAGATGCACACACACACACACACTATAAGTCCTTACACAATGTAACGTGTTTAAAATGTAACTGGAAATTAGGTGCTGGGCGTCCGGCCAGAGGAGAACTGGACCCAACTAAGCCTGATTCTCACAAGGTTTTTTTCTCCATTCTCTCACGGATGGGGTTTTGGTTCCTTGCCGCTGTCGCCTCTGGCTTGCTTAGTTGGGGACAACTGATTTCCAGTGATTATCGTCTTGACTACAGAGACCATCTCTGCATTTGATAAATAAAATGTAATCTCATCATTATACATTACCATCACTCTGTTCTTCTATTTGATAATGTTCAGTGCTTTGCTACAATCTGTATTGTTAAAAGCGCTATATAAATAAAAGTGACTTGACATATTTTCTCCATGGTAACCCTCAATTACTGTAAAATCATGCCATCCACACAATATTTAGAATGCCATGTAGCATTATAGCACTGTCCATCCTAATGTGAAGACTGCTTCTGGCTCTTGAAACTTTGAGTCCACACAATTGAGTTTCTACCTGGTGCCACAAAATGATGGGAGGTGACCAGGTGTTTTCAGTCCTTTAAAAGATAAACTTGCACAAGGCATTTTGGGATTGACATTATTTTACAATCCTTTGCAAAACGTGAAAATAAAAGAGAAAATAAATCTACATTGTTAATCCTTTTGATCTTTTGTTTTACATATTTGCAAAAATCTAACCTACATTCTAACTAGAGAATACAATTTTGTTTTTCACTAACACAGATCGCCACAGTTAAATGACATCTTTTTATTCAGTACTTTTGCCAAATCTTTTTGCTAAGATAACAGGGTCTGATGAGTCTAAAGAGTTTAAAAGTCACCTGACAAGAGATCAGAGCCCATTCTTTTATCCAGAATCACCTCCGACCTTCAGATTCCCAGCTCTAAATTGGTGCTTTTCCTCTTCAGTTCACCCCTCTCATTTTCTATAGGGTTCTGGTCAGAGGACTGGGATGGCTAAAACTTAATTTGGTCATGGGGTGACCCATTTTTGTTTTGATTTTGATGTTTGTGTTTGGATCATGGTCCTGTTAGAGGATCCAACCATAGACAATTATAAAATTTCTTGCATGGACAATCTTGTTTGATTTTTGAGTTAGATTTTTTTATTTTTTTTATTTATTATTTTTTTTTTATTTAATAGAATCCATGATACCATATGACAATTAGTTGATTAAAAATATAGCAGTTTACACATGGGGTACTTTTTATTTTATCTCTGTGTGGACCAAACTTATCTTGAAACCCCCTTTTATTTATTTTTATTTTTTTTAGGAAAGGACATGACTTCAGGTATGTAGCACCAAATTGCACAAGCAGTAAGCTCGAGGTTCACAACTACTTATGACACAATTAAATACATCAATCAACTGATGCATTTACCCAGAATATTAGCATTTGCATTCATTAATGCTGAGACAGCTTTCGCGGATTGTTCATGCCCTCATTGAGAGCGCATGTCTATGGCTTCGCTCAGGTCACAGCTTTCTTTCATTAGAAGGCTAGATTCATCCACTACCCCTTTTACTCCGGCAGGCTGTAAAGGCTCCTCCACTGCATCGGCTAGTGGCTTGGCAGACCTCAGGGTGTCAATCAGGAATAATCTGCCGGGCAAGTCCCCATGGTCTCCTGATCTCCCAATGCGAAGTCCCATGGAGCTTCCGAAAGATGATATCAGAGAAGCTGCCTTCGTCAGCATCAGCCAAAGAGGAAAGAATCTGAGGCGGAGCTGGTGGCCATTCTCCTCCGGGCTCATTGGTTGTTAAGGTACTCACATAATCATGTAGCCATCATAGTTTTGACTTGCCTAGCTATCAACTAGCATTTTTCCCGTTGTTTTGACCTGTGTTTTGATTTGGACTGTTTTCCTGGACAGCTCGGCCTCTGTGTTTTTCCTCTTTGTTTGAAGTGTATAGCAAGATATAAAAGTGAGGGAATATTGGAAGGCATGGGAAAACAGGCTATATAGACTACATAGACTATAGACTACAATATAATTTATAATAAAGTCTCACTGTAATCGGGAGAATTATTGATTTACATTGCAGCTTAAACTAAAGCCATTTCAGCTATATGTCAGGCTACAATATATATGTTATGTTATAATATCCATATTGTTTGTATTTCGCTTGTATTTCTCTGGGCGCTCTTTATTCTTTAAAGATGTTATTTTCAAAATATTTTGACTTTAAGCTCGTAGTTTTGGATTCTTTTTTTTTTTTTTTTCTGAGCTAAAACACAGTCATACATGTCAAACTTTAATAAAGACTCCAAGAAAACACAGTAAATGCTGAAAAATCCAGGAGAGAGGGCTGGCAAACAGTAGCCAACAGATTAAATGCATTAGTGCTGCCCATGTTACGTTTTTTTCCTTGACATGATATAAACACAACCCTGTCCTCTCCTAGATCGAGAAAGAGATCACTCAACGGTCAGAGCACTGCATATCCCCCTGCCTAAAAACCCTGGTTCTAATAGTTCCAATTATGGTGGAAGGGAAAAGATGCTGTTCGGAGCCACTTCCTGAATTACCCAAGGAATATCACGATCTGGCGGTTGCCTTCAGAAAAGAAAAGGCTCGATTACCTCCTCATCGAACAAGCAGAGGGGGTAACCATGGATGATCAAAAGGTCCAAGAATTGGTCAACTGGCCTCAACCCTGTACTGTCAGAGAACTGCAACGATTCTTGGGCTTCGCTAACTTTTACAGGAGATGCATTTGTAACTTCAGTCTAATTGCCACCCCTGCTAATATCAGTATATGTAGACATTATATAGAGCGTGGAAACAGTCATATTCAAAATGTTTCACTCAATATCAAACATTTCAGTTAGGTTTTATAGTTCGGAAAAAAACAAAACCAGTAAATTTGTTCAAGTTTATGCCACAATAACAAGCAACCTAATACAAAAAAATAAACATCACTCACTGTGCTTTGGCTTGCTTAGTTGGAGAGACTTGACTGATTGCACTGACAGTATTGGGAGAAAGTTGAAATTAATCATTAGTTAACTGACTTTAGCTGGAAACTGTCTATTTGTTATTGTCTTCCATCATTAACAAATTTGCTTGTTGGCACTGTAAAGAGGCTTTGACACAACCAGTATTGTATTATTAGGATTTAATTTGATTTTCTTGGACATTCAATTTGTAATTTGCCCTGTTCAGTTCCTAATTACCTGTACTATGTTTGTTGTCCTTTGTACAATTTTCTTTCAGGAGATTGACTTATTTCAGTTTTCCTCGCCTGTTTTCTTGTTGATTACTCTTTTGCACCTATGTTTTGTTTATGTTGTTTTGGCTCTTACTGTATATTTAATCAAAGTATTATCTGCATTTGGATCCTGTCCTTTCCCCAGTTTTTAAGTTTATCCATCATAACAGAAGACCCAACCATACACTATGGATTCATCAGTAGCTGTGGCAGTATATCTCTTTCTCTTTCAGGGCTACAGCTGCTTCTGAGATTACGCCTAGTAATTTGAAACCTTTGTTAGGGAATAGTCTATCAGTGTGGACTCAATGAACCTTTAAAATCACAACTTACTGCATGTTATTGTATTATGCAACTGTTAAGTTCCTTAAGGGACTTTGTAGAGCATGTTCTATTACTCAGCAGGCAACTCAGTGAAACCAGCGACTAGCCCACAGTGCTCTATGTTCTTCCACTGTAGGTTGCATTTCCAGGGATTGCAATGACCATCTTGTGTTTTTGAGCCACATGGATTTCCCCTTCTCATTTTAAGGGCTGCATCTGCATCCGAGTTCACTGTCATGGCCTGGAGGACTGTCCTTGAACTATTTCTTATTCCTGCTGGATCTGTTAACACCACAAAGGCTCATTGTCCCTGATCTCCCAGTGCTTTTCTTAATGGCCATGGATTTCATCTCTGAATTCTCTGTGCTCCCAGTACCTGCACCACAATGACCTCCTGATCTGCTGGCTCCACCATGATGTGTATCTCTGCTGGTGATCTTCTGCTCGATATTGGTGGTCTACTGCTTTACTGTGGTCTTCAGCTCCTCCGCTTCCATTGTGGTGATGTCTTGTCATAGTCTTTAGTTCCATAGGTTTCACAGTGACTCTTGCTTATTCAACTGTGATGACCAGTTTTTTCATGGTCTCCAGCTCTGCCAGCCTTACCATGTCTTCACTCTGGTTTTGGATCCACTTTGGACTCTTGCTCAGTCCTAGCTCCCCACCCTGCTGAATCCTGGTTCTTTGCTCCACCACCTCCAATCCTGACCTTCGTCTCCAGATACACGTCCCACCACACAGGCCTGGGTCTAGTCCTCCTTAGCTCCACCACCCTCTTGAACTTCATTTGTATTATTTTGTCTGTAAGTTTCTGCTTTGGTGGGGGGCTTGGTTTTGTGTCTTGTGCTCTTGCCTTGTGTTGGACTTATAGTTTTGTCCTGTTTGGTTTCTGATTCCATCTGCCATGTTAGCAGTGCTTTGTAGTTTTCTAGTTGGCTACTTCTTTATTGTGTTCAGCTGTTTCTAGTTAGCTTGTTATCTCTTTTGTATACCAAAAATGTTTGTGTCAGTGTTTCATGTGCTCTTTTTAGGGCCATGTTTGTGAAGGTGCTCTTTTGTGCTTAATTTTATTTCTCACATTCAGTTTTTTATTATTTTGTTTATTTTGGTTCTTATACTTGATCAAAGTATTATCTGTATTTGGATCCTGTTCTTTCTCTTTTTGAGGTCACTCAATATACTACCTACCCTTTATTTTCACATTATTTTCTTATTAAATGTGTCATGATATCCAGTTTCAGATTGTCTGTAAAAGCATGCAGTTCTCAAATAAAGTCAATAATAACAATAGAAACAGCAACAATAATAATTGCAATATATCAAGTAATAATAGCTTAACTCGATATAAGCCTTCTCTTGTCTTCATGACAAGAGTTTAATTATGCAACCCACATTTACATGTACATCAGCAAATCAAAGGTTAACATTCAATTCAAGATTCAAGAGAGGTTTATTGTCGATACAGCAGTATACACAGTATACATTTTTTGTGCAAACAGTAACATGTTTTGTGCAAAAAGAAAAAAAGACGTTCTCTGGTATCCAAAGGTTGAAGAAGCCTACAACATGTTACACTGCCCCATATGTTTCCCCCTTGATACAACTGCACAAAAAATACTGCTCCCCATAAATCATCGTAATCATCTCATGTGTATACTTAATACTCATTATGTTTCTTTCGTCGGATGGAGATGAGACATTCATCAATGTCATCCTTTATCATGCTGTGTTTTAGTGATGGTGTGTAGCCTACATTTCAGGGGGGTGAGACAACAAACACAAAACCTTTATTAAATTCTGCAAGCTGGGTATTTCTGCAACAATACCAGATGGCATCTGTCCACCTGCTCTAACAGCATGCAAGTGGATCAGCAAAATGATTAGACAGTTTGTCTGTTTGTTTGTTTTTGTGTTGTTGTTTTTGTATGTAAAACCTGTTTTTCTGTGCTTGTATACCACCAATGAAAAAAAAAAAACTGTATATATACTGTGACGGGCGTCCCGAAGGACTATCAGCGTCGCCCTGGAAACCAACACATCTCACCTGCTACACCTCATCAAAGGC
>JAUMHI010000054.1:1287883-1299387 GCA_032359435.1 Enteromius unitaeniatus | reverse complement strand
ATACTATACTATACTATACTATACTATAACAGAACATGTCAATACAGGAGAAAACTGAGGTCATTAAGTTGTTAAATGGGCATCAGTTTGCCAAAGGTACTTTAATTTATTTAAAGTGGTAAACTTAAAACACTTTTTCTTTTCTTTTTTTGTGGAAAAATGCATATTAAATATTCAGGATTTCCATATGTCAGTATATTTCCTCAGAGCTTTGCAGGCTTTGAGGCAGCTCGCCTTGTAGCTACAAACTCTTTGCACACCCAGGCCGAATCTGTGGTGGGTATCTGTATGGGAAGCATGTCTCATTGCAGACTCAAGAGCAGAATACATCTTTCTGCCAGAGTTTTTCATTCTACTAGACCCAAAATTGAAGTAACTTCATTTGAGGGACAAAAAATATGGCAAATATGAGTGTGTCTCTTCCCACAGGCTAAAATCTGAAGAGAGAAAATCAGGAGTGAGACCTGTCATTAAAATTAATCTTCAAAATTCCCCTAATCCTTATAATTTCTCTAGTTTCATTTTAGTATATCAGATATCATTTTTAAGATAATGTAGGGCTGGTGGAAAGAGTAGACAGTGTCCTTTACTTAAACATAATAATTTTAATGTGCTATAACATTATGGAATATAATAGTGAAATGTATTTTATTATAATTATTGTTGTTATCATTATTATTATTACTATTATTATTATTATTGTTATTATTGTTATCCCAGCCTAACCTGGAAAGAAACAAAACGTTTTTGAATATTGGTATCTAATAATAATCTAAAACATAAAAACTAAATAAAGCTCTGGTAGTTTAAGTTATTTGACTTACTATGTCGTCTATGTTGCACAGAGAGTTTATAGGACATTTGTTTAAACATTCAAAAGAATCGATTTTAATTTTAAAGAACTGACTTCCTAATGCTAATGCTAAGCATATTTGTTTATTGCCTGAGCTCTGTTGGTACAAAAACGGTACTACTTACTAGAAACTGCTTTAAGGTAGTTATTGAAAAAGCTGTCAAGCTGCTGAAAAATGCAGCTGGGTTAGTAGTGTAACTACTTTTAGCTACAGTACACCCTGGAACCCAGGACATTTCTCAAGGGGCGTCATTGCAGAAAGATACATGGCTTACATCCATCTGTACAGGCTGCTCAATTTGTCTGTCTGGAAGATGGTGACCACGAACAATGATACCAAGTGCATAGTAGAGAAAAAAATAGAAAGGCCCTCTCTTGGTCTCCAGAGGAGCAGCTGCTGGTGTAAAACTCTGGGAGAAAGCAATAAAAGATCTCTCAGATTAGCTGTGAGGTGGAGTTGAAATTGAAATTGATCAACTATAGCGGCTATGAATCTGAAATCAGGAGGGTATAAAACATCATGTCCAAATATAGTGTGTCCACAGTTTCCTTTTTGCTTGCAATTTCTGTGCTCCACAATATTTTTATTGCTAAGAGTTGTACAAATGCTCTACTATAATCAATGTCATTGATCTTGACACTTTAGGTATATTGGGTAGTAATATGTTTAATGTTTTAAACAGTAAAAAATATTGTAAGGTATTATCCCTTTCAAATTTGCTGGCGCTAGGTAAAACTTTTCAGCAGAAATGCAATGCTCGCTCATGGTCAGATTTTACTTCGTGAAAGAAATGTCAAAAATACAATTTATGTTCACTCAGTTCAATACTGCTCACCTCTGCAAGTAACATTAGTGAGCCTAGTAATGCTTTGCTAGATTTTGAACCTTTTGCTGCAAAAGTTCCTCCCCTGAGACAGCGGGGTATGATGCAGAGCAGAGCAAAATGGAAATGACGGTAGAACAGATTTAAGAAGGATGTTGCAACGATTTCAAATAGCACAAACCCTATAAAATCAGTGTTAATACAATCTTTCCATACAATGGTTGTGATCAGAACCTGTAAAAAGAAAATCCTTAATGTGGTCCATAAGATAAGTGTATTTGAAATCAAGTCCTATATGATAGCTATGTTAGAACCAAAAATTATTGTTAAATTATTCAGTGATCGTCTTGCACTCTGTCAAAGCTTTTAAATCTCACATATGCCTAGATTCAAATATGGCACATTAACAAATTGGACTCTTTGATGTCCTGGGCGAAAGGGAGGAGGCCCTTTGCTCACTGCCAAGCCACAAGCCCAGTAACCTGGAGGAAAAGGAAACTGCTCTTTCTTTGAAAACGTGGTACCGCTGGCCATTAAACTAGCTGTGTAAAATAAAGAAAATGAAACTAAATATTCTCCAGAGAAAGGAATGGTGCTGTCCATGCCATCTCCTGAGAAAGTACAGCGCCAGGATTGCCTGTGTCAGGGTCGCTTCTTCCTCTTTTTAGAAGACTTGGGGGCCGACTAGGACACTCCTGCAGGAGGCTCACTGTGCCAGCCTTAATGTTGTCTCAGCACTGGGAGGAGCTTCTCTGGAGGCAGGAGGCACCCATAGCGATAAGAAGCCTAAAGCCCAGCTAATAACGAAGCGGTGGCACATCGAGGACCAGTTTACAGCAAGATGTTTTGGATAGCCTCGGCTTGCTTCTGCACTGCCAAGAACTGCAGGGCAAAATCCTTAATAGTGCCACCAAAAAGGCAGACCTCTTTCATCTTGGCCAGGTTGAGCCCGAGATGGAGCTTTTGGGCCACTAACATGTATATTACTTTCCAGAGGGCTGCTGTGACATTTGTTTTGATCAAGTAATATGTCAAACATATACTCCAGGTAACATACAAAATTTAAGTTCTCTGAAATTATGTTTTTTTTATATTGTGGCGGGAAGCCCAAGGAGCAATCAGCGTCGCCCTGGCAAATCATCACCAACACCTGGAATCACTTACCTCAGACCAATCGGTCATGGCCGCAGCCCCAATATAAGCCGAGAAGACGGATCAGAAAATGAGAAACCTCTCCAATGGTGTGTTGTATTATCCATCCTTGAGTTCTTTTAGTCAGCATTGACGAAACTCCTTAGCTAGTGTGTTTTTTCAAAGTGACTGGCAGTCTTGTCATCTGACCTGAATGCAGCTAAAAAGCACTTCTCAGAAAAGGATTTGAAAGTAGATAAAAGTGAGTAACGCAATACTATTTATTTATTTAATTCGACTATTTATTCAGACAATTTATTTATTTCACTTAAACAAACTCATATATTTACATATTTTCAGATTTGTCTCTTAATTTAAGCATGTTTTCTGTACTGCTTGATCCTTTGGGCCAAGACAGTCTCACAAATTGAACAGTCTTCTAAAGCATTTTCAAATCTCTGAAGCTTTATACATCCTTGACCTCTGTTTCCCGGACCAGTCCACAAAAAAAAACAAAAAACTGCAGTGTAGATCTCTCAGGTTCTGGGGCTTAGCAAATGGATTGTACCCTTTCAAGCTTTTTGTCCATTTAAAGGCTATTCACATTTCCATTTCAACCAGAACATGAGCAATCATCTTTATTTATATCTCAGTGCTTTCCGTTTGCAAGAAGCAGAGGCTGATTTCATAGTGTAGATCGTGGGCATTTTATTAGCACTCCAGTCAAATATGTCCTTGTTTGTTTTAGTATCCGTGCAAAATCTGTTTCAGATCTCTCTTATCTTTGTCCACCGCAACTTGTCAGAGAAGATATGTGGCATCACTTCCACTGCAGATCATGTGTTCCAGGAACAATAAAAAAAGACAATGTTGCCCCCTCATTGCTCATCCTTTCTTTATTGAGATTCCTTGTCCTCAAGACATTGCTTATTGGGCCAAGGAGAGAGGGACAGCATTTCTTTTTAAGCCATTTATAAGTATAAAAACCCCTCAATATCTAAAAAAGACTGCTGCAATTTCCAGAAGGGTCAGGGGAATGGTTCACAAGCTCTTAAGACAACCATTCGTATCCCCTCCAATGAGCCATAGGGTGCGCTGCCCTCACAATTGTAAACAAAAGGAAAAATTATTGCCTCTTCCTTTAAGGTTAACAGATTAAACATCTTGGCACTTTGAGCCAAAGGCAAGGTGAAACACCCCTCACAGATTACAGAGATTTATGTTTTGTGTCATTAAGTGACGTTGCCCCCTCCAGTGCTGGAGAAATGTTTGCTATTGTGTCATTAATGCTCTGTAGCTTTTGGTTACAGCTCCTTTTCTTGGTTGAAACACGCTACAAACTCGGACTTGGATCTAAACCTAAGCATGAGACTTTTATTGTGATGTCAGTTGTGAACATGTGTTATAAGATCTGTCTTTAACATATGATGATGTATGGTTTTGATAAACACCAGCCACCTCGTTCTCAGTATGGATGTTCTTGTTCTCCCAGAAGACATCTAGATGACATATAGTTTGAGTTATGGTATGTTCAGGCCTGTTGCTACAAAGTCTGGGCTGCTATATATACTGTATATTGCTCTGGGCCTTGTCCTTTTTTAATATATATGTGAGTTGCAGTTTGCAACCAGTTTTAATCTCATGAACAGACAGTAACATTTTTACCAGCATATGGATATGCCATTCACCCAAAACATTTTATCAGTAAATCTGATTCTCTCAAAAAACTATATAATTCCAATTATTAATTCCTTTAATAAACATTGATGTTTAATCTGTACTGTAACCAAATTGGTTGGAAGTGGAAGAAAGAATGATTTTATTTATGATATTTATGTAAATACAGTATTTAGGTAATGCAAATCTTAGAATATATTTGCAAAACGGATAACTCAATCTCAATTTTTTAATGTGATGTGTTGTCAGGTTTTTATTTGTGTAGTTTTATTTAGTTAGTTAGTTAGTTTTACCTAGTAAATAACTCAACTGCAGTTTGGAATTGGAATTGGAATGCAAAATGAAAAAAACATGTTTTTGAGAATGTTGAGTTATCTGTTTTTTTAGCAGAACGCGGGATTAATACTCGTTATTTGCGTGCTTGAAACCGTGAGGGATTGCGGCCACACTGCTGGGTCTGGACTCGTGGAGATCTGGAACGGCGCTGGCAACCCCGAGGATGGATTGGCGTCCGCTTCTTTGGCCACCATTTTGAAAGTGAGCTGGAAGATAGTTTCGACCTTCTTCGGAGGCAGTATGGCGGACGTAATGGGAAGCCCGCTGAGATGTGCAGGCTCTCTCCGGAAAACGCCATCTCACTTGCGGTCATATGTTCTGTAACAAATGCGGAGGTCAGTGTGCGCTCTTCAGTGGGAGACAGGATGACTCGGAACCAGAGATACCAAGACTATTTATTAGATACAGCGAACTGAACGAACGAACACACGTCTTCAGACAACATCCTGAAAAAGTACATTAACATTAACAAGAATTTATAAAAAGATATAATACAGGACACCTGGACAGACATGGCTGGGGATGAACATTGATGAGGAAGGTGGGGTTACAAATGAGGCAAAGACATGAGGATACAGGTGTGTAAACAGATACACAGAGCACATGGACAGGAAATGTCAACACAAAACATACATGGACCACGGCCACGGCGTGACAGTATGATTTTATAACAATTTATTTGGGAATTACTGTGTCAAATAAGTATTTCATCACTTGCTTATCAGCCAGATTTCTGACCCTCAGATACCTGTTATTTTGCTTTTAAGTAGTCCAGCTACACTCTGCTCATGATTCTAAAATAGTAGCACCCGTTTGATGTCACTATCTGTCATAAAGACACCTGTGCACCCCACAATCAGCCAAAGTCTAAGTAGCAACATGGGCAAAACCAAAGAGCTGTCAAAAGACACAAGAGACAAAGATGTAGACCTTCACAAAGCTGCAAAGGGCTACAGGGCAATTGTAAAGATTGTGGTGTCTTCAAAGCCAAGCGTTCTGAGCTTTTCAAGTATTTTAAGCTTGATCATAGGAATTTTGGACGTTGTCATCCTTATCCTTGTGTTTATTCAGACTGTCATCATTCATTTAATACTTGGAGTTCTCTCAAGAGACATGTGTCAAGGAAGCATCCACAGCATCCCCCACAAAAAGATGCTTATAAATGCTTGCTTTGTGAATACAAACACACATCATCATTTAAAGACTACTTCCATCACATTGGACACTACCTGAAAAATAATGAAACTGTTCCTTGTGTTTTTAGTGGGTGCTCATACAAAACCAATATTTATGGATGATTTAGAACACACACAGCAAGAAAACACAAGTCATTCTCTGAAGAGAACTTAAAGCCTGGCATTGCTCTCAGTGAGAGACAATCCCTATTTTTTTCTGCAGAAGATGACATTGAATCAGATGAAGATGTCTCACTTGATGAACCTACCTCCGCTGGTGTAATAACCAAAAATGCTAATGACTAGTCCAAAGCTATAGGTTAAAAATTACCCTCAGTCCTATGCTGGGGTTGCAGTATTTAATTAGTATAGTTTCAGTTCCAGTTGTTAAGCAAACTATTCACCAAGTACTCCAGGAACATAATTTGCAGGTTGATAAACTTGTTGTAGATGAGTTAGCCACCTTTTTTTGCCAGTCACATCCAATTCAAACAGCAATCAGAAAGCAAGGTCCACTTTCCACTACATGGACATGGAAGGCATATTACAAAGCCAATTTTTCAGTATTAAATCCCGCAGATTATGTGCTTGATCAGAGTGATGAAAGGACATTTCAGTTCCAATTCTACAATCCTTGCAGAAACTTCTGAGTTGCCAGCCAATACTTGATATAACACTTTAGATTGTATTTAAAATCAGTGTATAAAGAAGCTTAATCTAAATATACATGTTTTTTATTTTTATTTTTATTATTCACTCAACTTCCAAAGGAATGAACTGCTTTCTGAACCTGCTATCTCTTTTTAGTATCGCTATTTTGTACGTTGAAGAATTTGAGATATGCAACCCCCATGGCACGTCCAAGAAAAAAGTTTTGGGAGTTTACTGTATATTAGGTAATTAACTTAAAGGATGTCAGTCAACCCTGTCTGCTATAAATTTAGCCACTTTAATTGAAAGCAGTGATGTTAAGCGTTTTGGGTATGACAAAGTGCTGAAACCATTGATTGATGACCTTGTCACGTTGGAGAGATATGTACTTTTTATTGAAAAACTGGGAAAGACTGTGAAGGGCACAGTTCAATGCATTGTTGCTGACAATCTTGGTGCTCACAGTCATGCCGGATTTGTGGAAAATTTCTCTGGAAAATATGTCTGCTGATTTTGTACAGCAGAGAAAGAAGAATACCAGACTCAAGAAGTTGGATCTGAAACATTCTGCATCAGAACTGAAGAACTACTGTACATTCTGCTCATCTTCAGTTTATGAAAGACAATGACTTGCCTCACAATTTTGGTGTGAAAGGGGATGTATGTTTTTTTAGAAAAATTACTGCACAAGATTCCTGGCTGATGTTGTACATGATCTCTTTGAGGGTATTGTCCCTTTTGAGATAGCTTTGTGCTTGACAGTCTTTTAATCTAAAAGTATTTCACCTTGGAACACCTGAATAAAGCAATTCAGAACTTTCCATTCAGTAGGGGGTAATGCCTGTTGCCTTCTGGAGCCTGTTGAGGTTTTTTCATTTTTTGATTGGACACAAAGTGCCTGCCAATGAAGCTGCTTGGCAACTTATCAATGATTTGAAAGATATTGTAGATCTTGTTGTCACTCCTTTACACACCAAAGATTCTATAGCATATCTGATCTTCAAGATATCTGAACATAGAATTGGATTCCAAAAGACTTTTCCTGAGACTAAACTCTTGCCCAAACATCACTACTTGGAGCATTACCCTGAGCTAAATGGGAAATTTGGCCCTCTGGTTGTTCTGTGGACAATGCGATTTGAGGCTACTGCATAGCTTCTTTAAAGGAGTTGTGTGTCACACCAAATGCTTCAAGAATGTGCTCCTATCGTTGTCACAAAGACATCAGTTTCGTATGGCATATCATCTGTATCAGTGCAGCTCTCTTACACCAAGATTGGAAGTATCACATGTTTGTCCAACAGAACCTGGATGACGTGTGCTTGGCCAAGGAAGTAACATTTAAAGGCTTCACCTCATTCCTCATGGAGAATGTTTAGGCCTTCCAGACTTCCAGAGTTTGCAAATTATTGTGTTGCAGGACAAACCACTGTTTATTGTCAGTAGACTTGATGCATGGTATACTGAACATTACAGAGTCTTGGTCCAGTCTTCTGACTTCTAGAGCACCATGAACTTACAGACCCATATCCGCTTATTCAGTACACAATTGTGGTGAGATGCATGGTGGCTCTGAAGAGATATATACACATTTGTGCTCATTGATAAAGTGAGGGAAGCTTTTGGATTACATTTTATTTTAAGGCTACAGTATCAGGACAAAGACTTTGGGAATGTATTTGTAAATTTGATGGACACTAGAGAACTTGACAGCATTGTCCCTCTAAATATTATCCTGTTGCCAGACAAAGACTTATTCAATGATCAAATGGGACCAGTCTAATACTGATGCTCTGGCCTCCGTTGGCTCTGGGGACACTGATGATACAATCATCCTCTCAGCTTATAGCTCAGAAACAGTTTCTACAAGAAATCAACAGTGGCCAAAATAATTTAATATTCAACACTTTTCTTCATCTCCCAAAATGAAGTCTGATTGTAACGATCAGCTGGATGTGCCAGCCCAGCTCTCCATGAACTGTGTGTGTGTTTGTGTCTGTATTCATCCATGGACTCATATCAATGAACTCTTGTCTCCGCCCACCTTATCTGTTGCCATAGTGTTTCATTCCTGTCTCCACCCACCTTGTCTGTTGCCATAGTGTTTTATTCCTGTCTCCGCCCCACAGTCTAATTATCAGGTGCATTTAAACCACAGTCTGTCTCTGTCTTATCACGGATCATTGTTTATGTGTATTGCCGTCAATCCTGTGTTTCTCGTTCGTTTTCAAGTGTTCTCTTGTGGATTTATCGTTGCCGACCATTGCTCCCGTTTGGATTTACGCCTTTGTCTCGCCCCTTGGACTGAGTTTGTTGTTGTTATAGACCTACGCTATGTTGCTGATTTATTCTGCTTTCTTCGCCTTTTTGTTTGCCAGTGATCGACCCTGTCCTGCTTCACTCTGAGTTGTTAATAAACTGTTGCATATGAACCCGCATGCTTCACGTCCACACGTCAAAAAGGGTTCAGCGACTGTTTTCACCAACGCGCTTCCAGAGACTACTCATCGCCCCGCGGGCAGGATTATAAACCGGTTCCAGCATCTAAATTGACTCGTATATTCCAGCAGGAATGTCACATTGAGGAGTATGTGAGTGAGTTAATTTCTTACAGTCATCTAGCTCAAGCTGATGAGGAATGGATTGAGAGTTGTTTTTGTCGGGTCTGGACCTTGATTTATTGTACAATCTACCCGGCGAACCCCTGTTGCGCTCAAAATGGCCGCCATGCCAGTCTCTTCACCCAGGAGGACCATTGATCCCGAACTCGTGCTCAAAATGGCCGCCGAATCCAAGTCCCTGCCCAAGATGGCTGCCATGCCTTAGCTCGAGTTCCCAAAAAAGATGGCCGCCGATCTCGAGCCCACGCACAAGATGGCCGGCATTATGGAATCAGAGCACAAGATGGCCACCGCTCCCGAACCCATGCACAAAATGGCAGTCTTAGAGACTTTTCCCTTGGTAATTGCCCTTCCCATTATGGCCGTTGCCATTATGAGTGTGTGGGCTGCGCTCTGCTCGCCTGAACCTCTCTGTGACCCAGCTCTGCTCTTGCCTGAACCTGTCTGACCCCTGAGTCCGTTGTGGACGTTAATTTGGCATGGCCTGATCCGCTAGAACCCACCGAGGATCTTGATTTGCTGTGGCCCGAGTCCAAAGTCTTGCTGGCGCATCCAGCTGATCGTTACAATGTATGTTCATCTGTGTCCCCTCTTTCCTCAGACCCTGTACATTTTCTTAGTACTATGAGTAGTAATACGTAGGGTGTAAGAGTAGATTTAACAAACCTTACATGCTATGTTATCTTCCTGATTACAGTTTTTTTTGCATTATTCATTTTTATATTTTAACATGTAATTCATGTGTAATTTGTAAAAACAGCTATATTTTCTGTTATAGTGACTGCAGTAATGCTTTGTGACTTTGTAACTCAGTAACTTTAATAGTTCCTAATAAACTGTTTAAATGAACTCGCAAGTGAATCTTAAGGTTTTTTTGTGTGTGTGTGAAATACATTCTCAAATAACCTAAATGCTGAAAATATATAAACTTATTTTGTCCTCAGATTCTTTCTTGTAACTCAGTCACCTGTCTGTGGCTCATTATGCAGCTCATTATGCAGGCCTTTGTCTTCTCAGATGTGAATCATTGCATTAGTAATGATAGTTCACGCCTTCTAGCATAGACCCTTTAAACTCAAAAAGTGACTTAAAAATGTTAATCACTCTATAGTTTTCTGTGAGCAAGTAAACAAGATAATTTTCACATCATATTGAAGCAAAAATATTAGTCCGCCAGCCCCTTTCTCAAAAGTCTTGTGAACAAATGTTCTGTATGTGTTTCAAGGCCTTATTTTAGTGACTTCAAAATTTTACTTTTTCACTGACCACGCATGCACGCATCTTTCTCAAAAACAAAATAATGTCCATAAATGTTACTAACATATTATTGTAGCCAAGTGTGTGTTCTTTACACTGTTACAAGCATTAGACTTTACATTAGACTTTAGCTACTTATATGTTTATAAGCAATAGAAAAAAACACAAATGTCAGACCATGTCAAAACTTCTCCAGACCCCCAAAAACACCCTCAGGGTCCAAAGGGTTAACAAAGGTCTTCTCACAGTGAGCACAACAGAAGTCTATGTGGGCTAAAGTAAGGATCAATTGTCATTGTTTTGGCACAAAATGCATTCAATGACTACATCTCTCAAATTGCATGAATTCTTTTCTCACCCAGACACAGCAACTGCCAAAAATCTTTGTACGTACAGGACATTTTGCACATGCTTACAAACTGTTTTCAAAACTGTTAAACTTATGTTCAAAACAATAACATAATGCAAAACTGAATAAGACAGCAAAATTCAAAAGCAATATTTTATTGAAACATATTTTAAATCTAAAAATGCAGTTTACAGTTTTTTTACAGACGCTAGGACACATTTCGCTAAACTTTTCACACAGTGAGCACAACAGAAGTCTGTGTGGGCTAAACAACTGCCAAAAATCTTTGTACGTACAGAACATTTTGCACGTGCTTACATACTGTTTTCAAAACTGTTAAAGGGGTCATACAAACCCAGTTTTCCACAAGCTAATATGATTATTTAGCGTCTTAATGGAAAGTTTGTAATATAGTTTGTTTTAAAATTTCTCAAAAATAGTTTTAAAAACGCTCATTTTACCGTCATAAACAGCTCTTAAAATCACTCTGTTCTGTGTACTTCCGCATTAAATCTTCACGAGCTCCGCTGACTCCGCCCTCTTTTCCAGACACTCTTTTTTTAGCCTTATTCATAGTGAAACTTGCTAATTAGCACATTAATAGGAAAGGCGATTTGCAAAGATTCATTA